>JAQIYC010000549.1:0-13005 GCA_034699545.1 Porobelba spinosa
AATTAATATTTTTGTAATGAACTTAACCTGTATTACTTAACCTTCAGAATTTTGCCACTGGTGGCAATTTGTGCCTGAGCCCGATAAATTATAACTCATGAATCACAAGTTCATTTTAAGTTAAACCAAAGAATAATCTTGATTAAATTTCATCTTGTCAAAATTTTACTAATTATTTAAATATTCAATTTGTAAACTCTTTGACTAAAATGTATGTCAATTTTGAATATTGCTATTATCGCTAATCTTTAAAACCTGGTTAAATTTAGATATTAATTTCAAATTAATGATTATTTGAATTGTAGTTAATTTCGACTTTAAATCAAATAATGCAAATCAAGTATTGATGAAATCGAAAGTATAACAAATAGTTGTAAATCGAATAAAAGCGAATAAAAAGGAATAGATATCATAAATGGCATAATTTTATTTGAATCGATATTCTGATTGAATGCACTGAAGTCATAAGTGTATGTATGTATGCCATAGCGGAATGATGCTGTCCGGCCGGCCAGTCATATATTTGTATTATTACGTTTCAGTGCATTATTTAGTTTATTTGATTTGTTTTCTTAAAAAGAAGGATAAAATAAATTTAGTCAATAATCGCAACGATAAACAACTAATCAATAAATTAACGAAAAAATAACATTATTTTAACAGTTCGTTGACTTTAAGCAGAATTACAGTCAATTGGTTTCTGTAATAATTTGAGGGATTGAAGGGGTAGTCAGGTTTGGACAGAAATGTTTTGAACAGCAAATAAATTTAAAAAATAGATTTTAGTTTAAACAGTCAAAAATGGCAGCTTTTGTATCATTATTATTAATATTGGCCTTCAAAACAAGATTTGAATGTAAATTATATATGTATTTGATATTAAGCTATAATAATATATTCAATAATTGATTTATTGTATCCCAAAAAGTCTTTACCCAATAATCTATTTTAATTAGTTGTTTATAACAATAAAACTTTCGAATTAATAATTAGATGTTTCTTCTTGAGTGACGAAAACTTGACGGGTGCCGCCCGGGACGGTACTGGTCGTCACCCATGACCTATGTTTGGCGCGAATAAAAGACAGATTGCTTTCCGCCTGATCTGCGCGATCTTCAGCCGCTTCCAACTCGCGCTGGAATCGACGCACTCGAGTCAGGTTCTGAGAGCTCAGCCCTTCCTAACAGCACAAGAGAACAGACAATCGGTAAGTATTGCACTGAAAGACAACTGAGCGCTGGTAGGCCTACCTGTTCCTGCATCTGCCTCTTGTAAACCTTGACTTTTTCGTTGAGTTTATCGCAATTCTCAGACAAGAGTGAAATGGTTTTGTGGTCCTCTTCGGACTGCAGACACAGTTCCTTCACGCGATGGTCTTTCTTCCGCAGGATCTTCTCGGTCTCGGCGTGTCTGCGCTTCTCCTCTTCGACTTCGATCTCGACGTCTCTGATCCTGGACTCGAGTTTGGCGATGACCCGCTTTCCACCGGCCAGTGCGTTCGCCTCCACCTCTTCCATTCGAATGTGCAAATTGCGGACTTCGTTCTCCAGAGACTTCTTAATTGTGTCGATTTTGACCAGACGTTCCTGTTCTTCGGTCAGCAGATCTCGGGTCGACTTGAGCTCAATCGACAGTTTTTGAACTCTTTCGTCAGAAATCTATTGCAATCAAAGTTCCGACAAATGAGACAAAACCCGGACAGCGGTTGAGGTGAACCTTACCCTCAATTCTTTGTGGACTTCGTCGTAATCGTTCTGAAGAGCCGAGAACTCGGACTCGAGTTTGCTCTTAGCAGAGGCCAGATTCACATTAATGGTCGTGAGTTCGTTGACTTTGGCCATCGCCTCCTCGAACTGGGTTTCAGCAATTCGTTTGGCACGAAGAGCCTGTTCCAGTGCCACGCGCTGTTCGTCCAGCTCGGCCTGAAGGGCCTGACAGCGCCGTTGGGCGACTCCCAACTGGTCGACCGCCTGTTGCAGCTGTCGGTGCACTTCGTCGTAATGCGCCTGAAGTTCCTGTTATTGGAAATACATTTGAATTAAACACAAATGAACTCTTAATCAGAGTGAGAGTCGACGAAGACTTGCAGTGATCTGCAGGGCCTGTCTCTTAATGGTCTTCTGTAAGTCCAGGTTCTGTTTGTTGGCCGCATCTAAAGACATCTCGAGTTCGGTGATCTGCGCCTGCATCTTCTTCTTGATCCGAGCAATTTCGGTCTTGAGCTTAGCCTCGGCCTCTGCCAACCGCATGTTGAGCTGTTCCACTTCGATCTGGAACTGCTTTCTGTCAAATCAATGACCGATTCATTCAATTCTAATAACTTAACGCAAAAGCGAAAGAATGCAGACCTGAGAGCCTCGAGCTCTTCCTCCTTCTGTTGAAGCCGTTTCTCGTAGTCGTGTCTAACCTGTGCCAACTCGGCGGCCAGTCGTTGAGCCTTGTCCTCCGCCTGTTTCCTGAGAGCCTCGGCCTCCTTGTAAGCGGCGGCCAACTCCTCCCTCTCGTTCTCGAGTCGTTTGATCTCAATCTCCATCTCATGTATCCTCCGGTGCGCGTCATTCAGTTGAGACTTGGCTTCGTTCAAGTCGTCTGAAAGTGAGTCGAAATTTGTTAACAATTTAATCGATTAACAGAATAGCCGTAATGTAAGCACCGGTCAGTTTCTTGTTCTCTCGGGCCAGAGCCTCCTTCTGGTCGCGCAGTTTCTCGTATTCGTGTTGCAGTTTCTGGAGTTCCGCCGCCTTCTGCCGGTAGTCCCTCTGCGCCTGTTCCATGAGGGCAGTCACTTCCTCCAACTTGACTTTGAGGTCAAGGTTCAACTTCTCGAGTTGAGCGCATCTCTTCTCCAGTTGCTGTGCATGAGTGGTCGCCTTTTCCAAATCCATAATCAAGACCTCGACCTCACTCTGGAGTCGGGACTTCTGCTTCTCGAGTGAACTGCATTTGTTGAGAAGTGCTTCCAATTGTTCCTCATATTCAGCGATCTTTTGAGCCATTTTGCGACTAAAGACAAAAAGTCAAATGAGTTTCAGCCAAAGCATAAGCACATCCCTACCGAAGCTCCTCGACCTCATCTGCGTGCGCCTGGAGCTCAGCCTCGTATTTCGACTTCCAGGCCGCGGCGTCGGCGTTAGCTTTCGTTAGTTGTCGTTCCAGTTCGAGACGGGCTTCGGATTCTTCTTCGAGTTGTACTTTCAAGGACTCCAATTCGACCTCAAGAGTGTGCGCGTGGTTTTCAAGAGTTGCGCGTCTCTGCACAGGGATTCGCATCAATTAGTTCTGATTTAGTTCTGATGCGATTTGATGTGAGACAACTAACCCTTTCCTCGTCCTCAAGTCGGTGTCGCACGTCTTCGAGCTGTTGAGCCAACTGTCCCTTAAGATGGTTGGCGTTGTCGAGTGAGACCTTGTATTCGTGGATCTCTTTGATAAGCTCTGCGTTTTCATTGCTCAGACGCTGTCTCTGAGCCGTCACTTCGGTTACAGTTCGGGTGATCTCTTCGATGCGGATATTGAGTTCATGAACGGTATACTCGAGCTTCTCAACGGTCTTCTGAGCGATGAGCTTATCCTTATTGGCCGTTTCGATCTGAGCCAAGAGTTCAAACACTTCCGCCTGAAGTTTCTGCTTCTCTTTGTCGGTTCTGAGGAATTCAAAAGTTTTTATTCAAAACTATTGACAAATGCCATCAATTACGCACTTATTCTTGGACTTCTGCAACTGATCCATCTGATCCTGCATTTCCTGAATGGCCGCCTGATGTTTCTGTCTGAGATGGTGAGCAGTCTCTTCACTCTCCAGATGGACGTCTTCCAAGAGTTTGCGGAGTTTAGCCAATTCCGAGTCTCTCTTCTTATTCATTTCGATCTGAGGGCAGTATAGCAGCCAATAGTGGTTAACAACTATTCAATCATTTAATCGACAATCAAGTCGTACCACACTATCACTCGATCCCTCGGCCTCTTCGAGTCTTTCGGTCAATCCAATCAACTGGACAGTCAAGTCCGAGCGTTCGCGTTCGATCTATTCGGTCAATTCGATCAAGTTTTGGTTGATTAGCACTTTTTCATACTTTTGATCAAACTATTCAATTATCCCAATTAAGTCAAGTGTAACCAAATTAACTAATTTATATAGAATTCCGAATTATTTTATTAAATTATTTGTTTAATTGCTTTGATTTTGTTATAATATAAACAACTATTTTATTACAGTTTTCAAGTTATTATATTAATGTCAAAACTTTACTGAAATCTAAAAATATGTGAGTTTTCTATAAAAGTGATATTTTTTGTGATTTGCAATAAATGCTTATTTAAGAGATTTAAAATTTTTAATTTCTTTTCATACAATTCAAATATTTTTCTATTCATTGATGGCATTCAAGGTTGAAATTAGTTTTCTAATTAATTTTTTCAAGTTATTTATTTTACCCTAAAGTTTGAATGAGATCTACACAAATTGAATGAGAAATGAGTTAAAATAAGCTAAACTGAAATAAAATTAAAATGACTTAATTTCATTGGCATAAAAATATCTATAATTAAGATTCTCTGCATTAATATCAAAATAAATATCTGAAAAAATGAAATAAATGAATGAAAAGAAAGCACTTCCAAACTTGAAAGCGTTCAGCACTTGAAAGCTCATCCATTGGCCTATTTATAGATGAGATACAGTAGTGAAACCAAAATTAGATAATCTGTTCATCGCTTGAGAATCACAAACTCCTTGTTTGCCAATACTTGCAAACATTTCTACTATAATCAGCGATCAAAGCAAATAAATGACGAGATATACTAAAAATGATTGATTTTGCTATTTGTTTAAATCCAATGTATTTTTTTTTAATATATATTGTCCAGAATTTTAAGTTTTTGATATTTTAAAATTATTTTAACTGTTTCTAAATTACCAAGCGTTTATTCTACTACAAAGAATATATTTTAAAGTATTAAAGCCAGTATTGTTTTGAGTAATTAGCGATAATTGCAAATTTATATGTTTTTGTGGACCAGAATAAGAAAACGATAAAAACTTACTCTTTGTCTCATTTCTCGTTCGGATTCCAAGTCTTCCGACAAAAGACGGATTTTATCCTATTTTTGTGAAATTGGGTGAAGAGAGGGATTGAAACAGATTTTAATGTAATTGTATATTAAGGCAAGATTTGTATATTTCAGAGTTTTGTTGGCAATTCATTATATTCTAGATCTGAATTATAAACAATTTTATTACCGAATTAGTTAAATAAACATTATTTTAAAGGAATATTCTATTCAATGTCATATGACGTCAATATGAGATACTGAGATACCGAATTCTATAAATTAAACTTTAAAAAAATTATTGCATTAAAGATATTATTAAATAATGTTTAAATCAAAATAACCCCTATTTTTGCGAAATTGTTTAAAATTAAATTAACTAATTATTGAATTAAATTTAAACCAGAATTGCAATGAAAGCCATATTCGGTTGAGAGCGAACACAATAATAGAAAAGTATAGCTCTTCCGAAATGAGGTCATCCGACAAAAATTCAATGGCTTTCGTCCAAAACGAATAACTTTTGAATATATTTTACTTTTTCTCCAAAGCAGGAGATATTCATTTAAATAATCATTTTATCAATTATTTTAATGTGATTTTAGATAATTATTATTATATTGTTTCTATAATTTGTAAAACTAATAAAAATTTGTAAAAATAATCTAAACATAGAATTATTTGCCGAACAAATAGAAACAAATAGAATCAAACCTCAAGACGAGTGAGAGCACCCAGATCAGTTCCGTACTCGATGGACAGGTCTCCTCCATGGCCAGAACTTTGTCGGTAAGTGTATTTAGTAGTTCTCGTAGACATGTTGTATGAATTGATGTTATCTATCAATTCACTGCTTCAAAGAATAACTAAGAATGTGATGAAGAATCTGAAGAATCGAGCGTTCAATTAGACTAACGTAAGCTATCGCCGGGTATCCACACAACTATCAAACTTATCTCACGAATAGCTGAACATATCACTGGAAAAAACGGAGGAGTCTAATGCAGACACTTCTTCGTTCTCAGGCAAACTCAAAAAAGACCTGATCTCACGACCACCCCTTCCCCGAATTCTTGAGCGCATATATACTGTAGTCTCATATTTCTTATAACTAAAAGTCGGTTCAACACAACTATTGCATAGTTAAGGATTCCTTTTATAGCCATGAGTGCTATGAATGCCTGCGAATGCCTGACGATCACTAAAACTTTAACTTGTTGCACATCTCACTCCTCGTCTCTCTTTCTCTCTCCCGTTCCTCTCCATTTGCTCTCTCAGTCTCTCTCACTCGCTCTCTCAGCCCCAACAATGTGTTTAAGAGTTGAGAAACTTTTTTCATTTCTTTGATGACCTAAAGACACAAAAACAAATCGAAAGAACCGAAAGACTCGGCAAATGTTAGACTTGAATGACAATTGAGTAAAAGTGTATATTTAGAGTGTTTTTAGTTTATATAATATTCATATGAAAGTGACATAACTTTGTTGTAATATTGATGTTTAGCAAAAATGAAAGCAAATAGTATTCTATTTATTCAAAACTATTTTCTATTTATTTCACTATCGAATACAAACACTATTTATAACTTTTATGTTTTATAAGAAATTTAGAATTTTTATATTTTTATTTAGATTTCAAAAATAACAAATAAAATATAAATATCGAAATGAGAGTTAAATTAAAGCGTTATTACAATAAAGCGGAGAATTAATTATAGATAAGATAAGAATTTTAATTTTTAAATAGTTTAAAGTCTAGACTGTCTCCCAAAGAAAGGATGTCTTCTATGGCCACAACACTATCTTCACTCAATTGATTCGTTTGGTTCTCAATCGGAGTTCTGGCGAATGCTTCGTAAGTAAAGTCTTCTTCGATTTGATTGGATTTGTCATTAGTTCTGAATCCAAACGAATCGATTGTCGCAAAATCGGTTGCTTTGTATTGCATTACTCGCGGATGTCGTGACAATCGAAACACCGCTTCTCTCAATCCATACCCGTCTTCCAGCCGAGTCTTATGCCTGAGTTGATAGAGTTGAACCAATTTCGAGAAGTATTCCTCTTCTGGTTTGGTTTGTGGTCTCAATAGTGTCAACATTTTCCAATCGATATCTGTTCCGCAGAAATCATTTAAATTCAAAGACATCATTGACTTCGGGATTGGATTTGCAAATGAAAACTTCAAACTTTGATCGGAATGTATATCTGGAGCCAAAATAGTTCGTTTTGAATGAACTTTATTTGCGTTCGAGTTCTTTGAAAAGGTTTTCGAAGAGTTTGTACGAAAAGAATTCAATTTAATTGACTCTTGACTTGAATTATGCTCCAAATTGTCGTCAATTGGATCTGATTTTAATTTCAAGTCAGGTATTCGTGATATTGTTTTTTCTAAATCTTCTTTTGTTAAGATTAGTGATTCACTTAAATCTAAAAAAATTAAATCGGCTTTTGTTTCATCCGAATCATCCGTATGTCTGAAAGACATTTTTGTTTTCAATCAAATAATATAATTAAAATATTTATTCAGTTTTAATGACTATTAAATGAACGCTTAGAGTGACCGTCAGAAGAGGTGGAGTAGTGTTAGACTATTGTTACTAAAGTTACCGAAAGTTTTCCCAAAAACAAAAAATGTTAAATCGATACAATGTTTTAATTAATTGGTTGGCACTGTTGCAGCAAAGTGCAGTGCAGGGTGCAGTGCAGGGTGCAGTGCAGGGTAGTACAATTTTCACTTTGCAAATCTGCTTATTTAAATTTCTTTAAATTAATAATTTTATGTTTAGCAAGATATTTTAGATTGCAACATATTCAGGGGTAATTAAGGTTCGTCAAGTTAGGGTGAAGTTCAAGTAGGGGTAAATTACTCTTAATTGGCCAAAATTCTAGTGGAGTCCAGGTAGTGGTCATTTGAAACCAGGAGCGAATTTATTTAGATTTTGTCGGGGAGTCTAGAGTAGGGTTTTTTCAGTCGTTATTTTGCTTATTTCAGCCGTTGTTTTAAACGTTATTTTATATTTTACCCCTAAATTGGTGCTAAATTTAACTGAATGTAAAATAAATTTAGTTAATTTATCTGGATTCAACCACAATTTAGTCATAAATTATGTTATTTAAAAAACTCCAAAAATTCAGAACCCCCCCTCCCCCCATTCCCACCCCACTCCCACCCTGCACATCCTTGATATTACGACACAGGTTTGGAACCCCAAATACTGTGCAATGTTTAATGACTTTTAGTTTGCCCACAGTCTCGATCTACAGTATGCCCACACCTATGGGTCATAGGCTCACAATTTTGTGAAAGTGGGGGAAAGTATTATTGGAAATCTGAATTTAGTGTCAGGATAATCCCTGGTTAATCCAATCTTACATTTGCTGACAATATAAACCGAATCAAATATGGATCGGGAGATAAAATGCTGTTAATTGACATCATATTCGGTCATCGAATCCAAAATATGTCAATTACTGTACAAAAAGTTAAATCAAAGCAAATGCTTAACATTTAAATACAATTTGTTCTAAATTTTAATTTTAATTTCAAATCGACTAATATTTACATTAAATAAATTCAAATAAAACTAAATTTAATATAACTTTAGCTCAAATGGAAGTGAAGGCAACAAATGAGCTAATGGTGCGAATGTCCCTCTTTGTAGAATCTAAGGCCACAGTAGCCACAGGTGCCGTACTCTCCCGGAACATCCAAATTAATGAAGACCTTCGGGTGACCTAACGGTCCTCCGCCGCCATCACAGGCCGCCCACCGCTCAGTCGTCGCTATCGGTTTGACTTCTGATATCAAATCGATGGCAAAACGAGGATTAATCTAAAGATTAGATTATATTTAAATGATTTAAATTAAAACTAATTCAGAATTAACTCAATTTAAACCTCTTTTTGTTTTCCAACGAAACGAAGCAATCGGTAGTCGTTCTCCGAAAATGTCTGCAAAACAAAACATCACTCAATCAGATCCAAACACTAATCAGCAACAGTAGAGGAATGGCATACCTGTCCGGTGTGGGTCTGTCTCTCGAATACCTTCTCTTTCATATGTTTTTCATTTTTTTCTTCAAATTCTTTCAAATCGTTTGAGACGACTATCGACTTATCGGTCGATAAAAACAATTTGTTTTCAATAATTGGACTCAAATTTCGTATTAAATGAATTGAATTTCGATTTTGAATACATTTAATCAAATTCGAGGCCATATTTCAGCTCTAAATTTGGTTTAAATCGATTTTAAAACAATTAATATCTGTTCACAAAATGTATACAACAGTCAGTTGTAAACAAATAATTAGAAATGATTTTTAAGGCGGGACTCAATTTATTTATCGTTTAGTCAGACTTTTTAGTTTAAGTCATATTATATTAACATTATTTGCCTTAAAAATGAAAAGTCTGGTAAAAAGCACATACATTAAGCTCCGCCTTAAAAGACAACTTAAGTCTCTATTGCTTATATTGAGTGCATATGACGTCATAGTAAACACAACCCTTAAAATCAGGCAAAATAGGCTTTGATTGGAAATTCATTCATTCATTCAATCATATTATATGTAAAAGTGCTTTTAAATATGAATGGCAATAAAATGTTAGACAGACTAACACAGAAAAAAGGCACAAAATGTGTTCGAGTTTTCATTTAAATGTATTTTAGTTTAGACTCTAAACTTTAGAGTAAAGCTTTTATTACAAATTTGTAAAATTTTAACTTGGTTTAATTTCGTATAGTTGGTTTAATTAATAAAACAATAAAATAGTAATTTAACATTACTTAATATAAATTTAATTAAGATTGTCTGGAATATATATTCCGCTCATAAACAACATAAGTTATTCCATTATTAGTCATCAAAGAGAGTAAAGTTTTCTACAATAAAAGCAATAAATCTATAAAAGGGGTGTATTTTAAAGTAATTTTATGATTACGTCATTTATTTGGAATTAGATTAAAGTCTGTTTCGTATGAAATAATAAACATTAAAATAGTATAAAAACACTTTTATTTCGATTAATCGTTAATTAAATTAAATTATTTATATTTTACTTTTAATTTGTGCCGAATTGTTGTTAATTGGTTTGAATTAACGTAAGTTTTTAAATGAATTTAATGGGAAAAATGTGAATATTTGAACAAATTATTAGATTAAACAAAAACTATTTATTGATAATAAAGCGATAAAAGCATTGAATTTTTGATTCATTTCAATAAACTTTACGAAATAGTCATTAGTTATTAAACTAATAAATGTTAGGATTTTTCTACTAATAAACTCCTATTTTATTGAATGATAAAAATATTTGTTTTTATCGCTATATTTCAAAGCTTAGAGTAAGGCATCAGAAGTGCAAAGAAGTACTTCTGCTCTCAATTCCTCACTTTATCTCAATTTTCAATTAGATATCACTAAAGGAGTCATTGAAAGCAAATCTAAGAAAATGTTGTTTCGCTTTCCGACTCTCATAACACGATTTAATGCTTTTGCCAAACATTCAAACAATCAGTGTTTGAGTCAAACCTTCAATCGAGTCATTGGTTTAGAGCCGGCGAACGGAACGCCATTTTTCAACCAAATCCGAGGTATGAAAGACAAAGAGGTTCTGAAGCTGAGGTGCAATGACTGCTACTTCAAGAAAGTGGACGACCGGTGGTTTGTCTTATGTAATACACATCCGCGACATAAGCAAAGAGAGGCCGTGCGGGACATCCGAACCAAATGGATCGTCACCCACACGAGCCGAACCGGCCCGCCCTTCAAGAAGCACTACCAATATCCGGGCCATAACTTATAGTTTGCAACAATTCATACAATTCTTATATTATTTGCATTTTAGGTCGAAGTCAGACATTACTTAATGTAATGATTCGTTACTTTCATTGACGAAAATATTGAGTCATTTTTGGCAGAAATGATATGAAATTAATTTTTAAATTAAATAAATAACCGAAACATTGACTTCATTCTGGAATAACTTTATTTATCGAATCGATTAAACTTTAACTACACTTATATTGAATTTTTATTTCTATTTATAATAACTTCGAATTCGTTTTCTTAACTTAAAATTAGATACAATTTATGAACAATTGAATCAATTATTCATTATTTGCTACCAATTATCAAATCGTTTTACATCACAACAAAAGAACAGCCGTTTGACTAGTGGTCAGAGCTTTAGAGATAGTTATAAAACAAATTCAATTTCACGTCAATTGGGTTTACGATTAATTAAATTTTTAGATTATATGGAATTTTAGTTACAATTTGAGAATTGAGTGCAATATTCAGATAAAACCGTTAAATATTGAAAAAGAGTAGAATTGATATCGTTTTGTAATTATGATTATCTGATAACAGCGAAGCTATACTTAATTGTAATTTAATTAAACAAATAATCAGATTTCTGCCACTCTTTAAAAAAAATAATTCATTAAAAGTACAATTAATTACATAATTTAGAATTGAATTTAAAATCCTATCTATGATTGAAATCTATTGTTTTTGCAGTTGTTTTCGTGTTTACAACAAAACGCTATGAAATGAGGATAACATCGAAATAGGAATTGATTTGCAAAACAAATGTTTAAAAACTTGGAATGAATTGACATTTTGTATTATAGAAGTACTCATTAGTTAATCAATACTTTGTTTTAAATATAATTTAAATAATAAAATGAATTAATATTTTTAAAAATGTTTAATAATATTAATTAATGGAAAGAAAAGATTTGTCTGAAATCATAGCGTATTTAAGAGCAATAGTAATAGTAATACAGAATTAGGCGCCGAATGACAGCATTACTGGACTTTAGCCGATAAGACCAGCGCTACGATCAGTCCGTACAGACCCAACACTTCCGCGAAAATTAAAATTAAAATCATTCCTACGAAGAGTCGCGGCTGTTGTGCTGTCCCGCGAACACCGGCGTCGCCCACAACGCCGATCGCGAACCCGGCGGCCAAACCGCTCAGTCCGACGCTCAGGCCGGCGCCCAAATGCAGAAACCCGTGAAATAGTTTGTAACCATCGCCCGCACCGTTCGCCGGATTTCCGCCTTCTTTCAGATTACTCGCGATCAGCGCCGCCACTACCAGACCGTAGATCGCGATTATACCCGCCATTACCACCGGGATTATGGACTTCATTATGAGTTCGGGTCTCATTACAGACATTGCGGCGATTCCTGTGCCGGACTTTGCAGTCCCGTAGGCGGCGCCCAGGGCTGAGAACACCATCGCTGAAGCGCTTCCCATCACTCCGAAGAAGGGGCCGTAAACCGGCATCAGTGCGTCGTCGGCCATAGACATGATTTCCACTAATGGTTCGGCTTTTTGCTGATTATTACCGAAGAGTTATTCGACTCTTCACTCAATATTGTATTCAAACGAAGCAATCAATCAATTAATTAATTATTAAACTATTAATCAATGAATTAGTGAATTAGTGGGCGTTTCACGAATTGCACACAAAATGGGATTTGATTTTGAATTAAACGACGTTTTAATATGAGTTCAACTGTTGGACTGAAAAGACAACATAAGAGACAGCAATACACGACTCGATTCAACTGATTTGCTCTTTAAATGGCGTTCAAGTGCTCTCTTCACACAAACCCAGTTATTAGAGATTATAGAGATTGCAAACCAATGCTACCCAACGCTACCCAACGCTACCCAACGCTACCCAACGCTACCCAACGACGCAAACGTCACATCATATCTGTATTGATATGATTGTTGCCATCAGTTCTTCATTCCTCAGACATAGAAAGTAGCGACAATTGCGACGCTTTAACGAACTAATGGATTGTCATTCAATTACGAGATGACTATTTATTTTGCGCTTCACTTATGATTAGATCACTTAAAATTACAAAAATTTGTGTAAAATAAAAAATATATAAATTTATAAAGAAAAGTTTATTTTACATTTAAATACACT
>JAQIYC010000550.1:0-13005 GCA_034699545.1 Porobelba spinosa
TGAAATAACATTTGTTTCGATTACTTCTATAAATTAGGAAAGAAAAGCAATAAAAGTCTAAATGGGTTTAAATGATTGAATCAAACAGTAGTGCAAAACAATAACATATTGTTTGAAGTCTGGGAGAGAAAAGTAAAGTAAAGTACAGACTTAACAGATTTGAATACATTCTTGAACATATTTGATTTATATATCTATATATCTATATCTACGTTAATTTCTTTGCCCATTGATGTCGAACAAAGTTATTTGATTCCTATGAATGACTCGATTACTATCTATTGAAGTGCGAAAAGTTAATAACTTATGTTTAGCTTTCATAACATTTAATGCCATAAATTGTTTATAACATTATTTGAACGCAATATATGATAATTAATTGACTGATACTTGAAAACAGAAACTTGTTTAGCAGTATATGAGTTAGAACTCATTGACAATTAATTAGATAGAGTTTGGTTCGGATAAGGATCAGCTGTAAAGATGTAATTGAATTGCAATACTGTACTAATCGAGAGGTATTGCGTCAAATCTGAGAGCACATATAAAATACTTAAAATTTTTGTCATCGAATATCTTTGGGTCTTAAAGACAGTGTTTGTGGTGATTGAGAGCACTTTTATTGCTTTGTAAACTACTTCAAAAAGATTGATTCAGTATTTTTTGAAATGCTTATGTATTGGTGCAAGTAATCATCGCCCATATAAGTTATGGTGGTGTACGACCTGACAGAGGTGCTCCATCCATCTCCATCAAAGTCATCAAACCCCTAGTTGTGCCGAACTATACATATAATATGTCTAATTGCGCCAATTGGACCAATTCGGCCATTTCTCATACATTTTCACTTATCAAACACACAGTCAGTCAAACAATTATTGCAATCAAAGCGAGAAAACCAGAAAGTGTTGAGAAGTTTATTCTTTATTTCATTCAAAGCATATATTATATTTAAAAATCTAAATTTCAATTTTCTATATCCTTATTGCAAACTGGTATCTAAAAACTGGTCATATCAACGATTGCTCGGCTGTGAGAGCTATGCCAGAGCGAGTGGCTGTGCCAGTGCCTGTGCTGTGCCTTTGCCTATGCCTGTCCATTGTCATTTTGCACGCTATCAATGCGAAGGTCTTTCGGTTTCGCATTCATTATTATTATTATAATTTCGAAGAGAAAGAATGTTAGGGTTAGAGTCATACGAGTAAATGCATGGACTCTATAATTTGCAGTCAGAAAAATAGAAAAAGACACACATTATAGACACATTCAGACTCAGATACATGCATACAATCGCACATACATGCAAAGGTAGCCTTGGGTCCAATGAAAGCATTCATGCAATCAAATCGACTAACTTTTGATACCGGATTGGATCCTATACTCACAATAAGCCGAACAAAAATAAGAAAATTATTGTTTATCTCAACATTTCCACAAACTTTGATTGGTTCCCACAAAAAGAATTATAGATTTTCAAACTCAGACAGAGATCCGTCTCTGACTTCGTGGCCATTGCGAAAATGACGACAAAAGTTCAAACTTTGTGCAAATCCACCTATGCTTAGCTTTCGCACAAATGTCAATTTGACTTTTATTTAGAATAAAACTTTGAATTTTAAATTCAGTCGTTTTTTATTTTTGATATTTCTTTCGAAAACAAGTTTTAAAAATAATCCTTTAATTTGAGCTATTCTTCTACAAAAGCCAAGTATTTCGATGAGATGTACCGCCAGTTCTCATACTTTTATAAGCTTTGACTTATGAAACGATACTTTAGTCGATCAACAATAGACTATTGGGATTGAGACCCGTTTTAGACATTACTCGGAATCAATCGGTTTCTTAAAGCAAAATAATTCTCGAACTTTACCGCTAATGACAATCGGACACAACCGAAGACGAAAGTGGGACAACTGGGACAGTAGCTTATCATTCAATGATTTAGAAATTAAACTTAAAGGGATTAGCGATAGTTGCGGGCCTTATAGTGCAGGTAAAGCACTGCGAGTGTGGGTTATATAGGGAAACCAATTGAGAGAAAAAGTGGGATTTTGTGATTGATTGCAACAGAGACGGAATGGTTGAATGGTATGGCATAGCAGTACGAGTGCCGGTGAGAGTGGAGTGGAGAGGGAGAAGGGAGAGAGTGCCGAGGGAGCGAGAGAGGGAGAGAGAGGGAGAGGGTAAAGGAGAGGGAGAAATGACAAGAATGATGAATGAACACGAGAGAGAGAGAGAGAGAGAGAGAGAGAGAGAGAGAGAGAGGGGGGGGGGTTGCGTGTTGTATGACTGTATGACCCGATGAAAGTCATTTAATTTATTCATTTATAAATCTGTGTCTTTTGCGCCACATTTAAAACATTAGGCATTCGTTGCGTTTTTGATGATTCGCTAACTGTTTATAAAGCGTTTGCTTTAGAATAATAAATGAGAAGAAGAGTAGAGAAAGAGATCATAAATACATAAATATATATAAATATATAAAAAGACTAAAAGACTAATTAGGTTTGTCTGAACCAAAACATAAACATAAACAGAGAGACAGCAAAAGCTGAGACATGAGATGCTCAGATGCAGGGCTGAGGTGAGAGAAGAGAAGGTACTGTATGTGGGCTTACCTGAGTGCTGTTGCTTGCGGGTGCTCTTCTTCTCTTTCATCCAGGCAAACTCTGCCGAAGTTTGACCGCTTTTGGGTGACTCGACTGATGTGGAAGAGACGGTCTGAGAGAGCGGTCCGATATCACCGCCAATATTAACGGTACCTGCAGTACAGCTGCTGAGGGCAGGATTGAGTTGGCTGTGTTGGCTGTGCTGGTTGTGGCTGAGCTGTTGGTGCTGTACTGCTGCTGCTCCTGGCACTGGCATGACTGTAGGGCCGGTGCCGCCGGTGATTGATGATGCCGTTTGAAACGATTCATTGATATGAGGCAGTGCTGTCATAAACTCAGCCATTGAAGGCTGACTGCTGATAAAGCCGGTCTCCTGATCCAACTGATCCATCGGTGCTCAGACACTCGGCCCAAACATCTACAGTAACAACATTTCACACAAATATTCAAGTATTGGCAGCACTTCTCAATTGTAGTGCACGTTTGGATTGATATCCAAATCTGACCATCATTTCCATCACCACGTGATGGATGTCTGAGCCAATAGAATCGAACCGACAAACTGTGCAATGAATAGGACAGCTCTCAGCTCTGGGCTACCGGCTTCTGATGAGTGAGACACCACTCGTCGTACAGTGCGTTCAGTGAGAGAGCGAGCGAGAGAGCACGAGTAGGGAGAGAGCAGTGTGAGTGCTGTGTAGGCCTGGTAGAGCAGTGCAGGCACTGGAGGGTATGTGTGCTGTGGGAGAGCACTGTATGCAGAAACAGAAAACAAGTACACATTAGAGTAGAATTGGAGTTAACAGTAGAACATATGAGTAGATGTTATTGTCAATAAGCTGGTGCCGAGCCAATGCTCCACTGCTCCATCCATGCGCATTTCTCCTCCCGCATTTCCTCTCCACCTCCTTCTTTCCCATCAACTCAACCATCAACTCAACCATCAAAGCAAAAGCGTGTTTGGCTCACAATCTATGCTTTTGTTGTTCAACAATACACAACATTTCTATATTATCTCTTCCAAACATTTGGAAACATCGCTTCATATCTATCTCTCCTTTTTATCTCATATTCAGTTATACCGTATAAACACTGAATCACTCAATGAATGCTACAAAGAGTGAGTCCAAAGAAATTCACTCGACTTTCACCACAACAGTTAACTCGACTAACAGTTTGTGGTTTGCAATCATTAAATTCAATATAAATCATAAGAGTTTTGTTCAAAATTAATGCTAATTCCGATGCTTTAGTCTCAAGTAATTAGTTTCCAATGCTCTCATGCTATCAGTTGTCCATACTTTCCATACTTTGCATACTATCACTGTTGCAATCCTACAATCGAATCCATGCCATGCCATACCATCCATATGGAAAAGGGTGCAACTGCTCATCTGGGTGTCTATGAGCGTATCGCTGGCCTTGCTTTGACCACCGCTAGTGTCATCAATCATATGAGACATGAGGCAAAAGGGAGCCATTAAGACATTTACCTAATATAATAGAATACTGTTCCCATACCCGTTCCCAATAAATACTTACTCTGTCTTCTTCAACATACACACCAATGCAAGTGGTGTCGTACTGGTCAGCGCTCAACCGTTTTCGCATTCCTTATATTTCTAAAATAGTTCCAAATGTTTTTCAGTTAACAAAGTCATCAAAAATTCAATTTCTATTCACTATTGGAATTGCGTATAACAGTCAAACAATTCATACACTTTGTTATGATAGCTATTATAGCTCTACCACATGGGGGGCAATATTTACCTGGTCTCAATGTGATTAACCATTTAGTGTTGTAATGGCTAGCGTTTACAACTTGATTAATGACTAGACTTGGATTTTAACTAAACATTTTAGTTAACAATTAAATTTGTCATTAGATTAATATAAAGTTAAGAAAAAGTAATATTCAGTTAATATACAATTTAAATAAACAATATTTATTTTTATATTCTATTTATTTAAAAATTGCATTTTCATTATAAATTTAATTTAATATAAAAATTTGTAAGTTAATTAAAACAAGAAAGGAGCTAGTGGCAATTTAGAAAATAATTAATGCTTAAGGGCATAAACAAATATTTTAAAAACATTATTTTGTTTTTAAATTACATTAAATAAATAACAATTTTACCAGATACAATTTGTACAACATTAAATGTTCAAATTTAAATATTGGTATAAGTTTTATCACTTTTTATTGCTTAATTTTAATTTATATTTAATGTTTAATACAAAAAGTAATTATTTAAAAGTAAAACAATTGAAATAAGTAAACAACCAAGCCTAAATTCTAAGCCGTAATTCTAAAAAAGCAACTTGTCAACAAACAACTAGTTCGATAAATCGGAATTGTTTGCAAAGAAAACACTGGAAGAGTGATTGTGAGCTCCCAAAGGCATAGACAACAGGCAAGTAATGTCAGCAATAATTGATTAACTTATAAACTTTTGCTTATTTTTTACAATTTTTCATAATTTGTGACACAGTTTACAGATATTTACGAGCGTTTAATTGAGAATATTATTATCAATCAATCATTGTATGGATATTAGACGTAATATAAGATGAAAAGAGTGAAATGGTTTGGTGTGAAATAGTTGTGATTTGGACTTAAAATAAACATTTATTACATGTATTACAGGTGTAATGTGAGACTCATAGAAATCTCGGTTAAGATTAATGAATGTTTTGCATAAGAGTGAAAACGGCGGACACTTATACAAAGTGCAATGGATTCAGACATGATTAATGATTTTTACAGTGCACAGGGCTGGCAGGGCTGGTCGACAGCCAGAAAAGTGGGAGATCAGCAGGAAATTGTGTGGGGCTCAGAGTTTACGGCTCGCAAAACTGCTCCGACTAACTTTGTTTCCAAACTTTGCATTCATCGAAAGCACACCAAT
Source organism: Porobelba spinosa (assembly GCA_034699545.1). Taxonomy (NCBI): domain Eukaryota; kingdom Metazoa; phylum Arthropoda; class Arachnida; order Sarcoptiformes; family Damaeidae; genus Porobelba; species Porobelba spinosa. The sequence continues at coordinate 5,522 of JAQIYC010000550.1, forward strand.
TCAACTAAACTAGTCATTCAATCAGATTCTCTCATTTCACTCTAAACCTTACGTTATATTTAAATATTATTTTATATTCAGATTATTATTCGATAAAAATTGAGATAAATATAAGTTATAGACATATAGTGAACGGATTGTCTGCGAATATGCAGTCCATGTAAATGTAAATTGTTATTAAATCAAAACTGTCGGTGACATTGAAAGTTAATAATTCGATTGTGAGTAGAAGTGGAAGCAATGCAAGCGATGCAAGTGTTGGCAAAGTTTGTCATTGTCTTTGTCTTAAGTCAATGCTAATGAGTTTGATGTTTGCCTAACCATTGCCTCCAACACTGGTTTCTAATGGTTTTCGAATGGCTTTAAAATAGAGAAAACAGTGTTTATAATGACTTTGAAGTCGAGAATCTGCTTTGAAGAGCGAGGAGAGCACTGCTTACTCATACCGGGGCTCATAGTAAGGAGGGTTTGATTATTAATGTGGAATTTTATGTCTTAGAGAATATATTTTAGTGACGTTTTGCACGTGAAGTAACCAGAGGAGGGCACCGGCTATTGGCCTAATTATCATCTGAATAGAGCCACTCCAGCCCTCCGTTCACTTTGTTTTCATTTGTAATATTTGCTCAAAATATTTGCCATCAGTTAAGTAAGAAGTGTTGGATTGGATTGTTTGGCGCAAACAAACTCTTCGTTCAATTAATTCATAGCAACTGCTGAGCAAAGACTCGATTGACTATTGTTTTAGTGACGATATAACGTATAAATTGAAACATAACTTATTGCAACTTAACTACAATAGCTGACAGTCGTATAACCGTATAGTCGTGTGCTTTGTGTGTGCACTCAGTCTGCGCTCGATTCGGACCACTTCGACAGTACGAGACAAGCGCTCAATCCATGTATGTATGTATGGGTTGTATGGGTCTGGTGTGAGGATGGATGTGTGGATGTATGGATGTATGTCTGGGTGATGTGTGTGCGTGTGATGGATATGTGCGCCAATAATAACTAAACGACTGCTATATAGACAATATAGTGTCAATTCTTTGCATAACTTATAACTTCGAACTGTTATTATTAATGAGATTTAGTCTTCAGATTGTCCTCAATGTTCTGATTGTTTGGTTTAGGCCAACGATTATCTCTATGTTGTGTCGATGTTTGACAATCATTTAATAAGACTAACACAACATGTGTTTGATTCGAGTGAGACGTCCATCGATGACGACATACCGAACATATCGGAGTATATCAACTGTTTGCCAACAAAATGCAAATTCGACTCATCATAGCATCTCGTCTATGGTATAAGACAGTAACTCTCTCTCTCTCTCTTTCTCTCTCTCTCTCTCTCTCTCTCTCTCTAACTCTCTCTCTCTCTCCCCTTTCCTCTCCTCCCTCTCTGCTCTCTCCCAGCCCCAGCTATGCCTCCCTCTCTCTCTCTCTCTCTCTTTCTTTCTTTCTCTCTCTCTCTCTCTCGAACTCTCTCTCTCTCTCTCTCTCACACACACACAGACTCACAGTCGAGGCCTCTCCGGCGTAGGCTTTGCTTGACTTTTGTTTGGCTCAAAGGCCCAAATGCTAATGTCGTCGCTCTTATTCAGACTCTTCTTATCTTTTAGTGTTTAGTATAGACTAACTGTTAAGTTATAACAAATTCGATGTTGTTTTGTGTGGAACAACACATTTGAATGTTTGTTACGAAGTTTGAGACACTCTTTGTTCTTCAGCTAAAGCTCATGATTACAATCCATTCGATTGTATTGAACGCAAACAACATTTGTCTCTCAACTTCTTTCTTAACTAAATCAAAACTTTTATCTACTTTTGGCTCTTGTAGTCAACCATAGCTTGTAATTGATTTTTTCGGTACAGATAATACAAGTTTAGATTTCGACTTTCCCTCCACTCCTCGACACTCAGTCTCTCGACAACCACTACATTATCGATCGGCACAACAGTTCAGTTAAAATAAATATATTAATAATATGGAGAAAAACATAGCATCGAAACAATGCACCCGAAGACCAAAATACTGTTCGTTGGTTACATAAAACAATGCATTCGTCGATTCAAACTTTAAAGGTTTGTCTGTCGAGTCATTGTCGACAAATTGATGTTCGACGCACTGCGCCTTCAATTCTATAGGCTTCGACTGTAAGAGCGGTTGTGGCAAAAATGCGAGTCATAGCCAAACTTTGTTTGTGATATCGGCTCAAAATGCTGTCTCTCTGTTCATGTCATTTCGATTTTCCGATGCCAAGCCTACGCCTCTTTCGCTGCTCTCCCTCTCCCACTCCTGCTCTCCCTCTCCTGCTCTCTCTCCTACTTCGGGCCCTTTTTCTCATTGTATTTTACTTTAGTATTGCACGCAATAAAAGATCGATATATTGATTAAAAACTGAGGCGAAAGTGAGTAAATAGAAAAAGAGAAAGTTTTCCATAGAATCAATGATCGGCCATATGGTGCACGCTATGCACCGAACAGTGCCGAACCACTACTCCTATCAACTCTGAGTTTTAATTAGTTTCATAACTTACTAATATATAACAAGGATTCGTATTCTAATGATTTTTTGTTTAAAAAATTTGTTTTCAAATCAGTTTATTTGTCCGACATTTGAAAAGAACGAATATTTCGATATTTTGGTAATCTCTGGGAAAGTGACGAAAAGTTTATTGATTTTGAAAACAGAAAACAATGTTAACTAAGGAAGAGATGCAGAACATTGAGCGAACAGTTATTCTTTATTTGATGACTTGTTTAAAGTTCAAAAGTTATATCAAATGAATTGTTAAATCGCTATTTGGGGTTATGTTTATGTGCTGACATTGAATGGTATGTCAAGTGCTAACAGAGCTAAGCCTTAAGTTTATGGTTTGACAAAAATATTTATGAATGCAATTAACGGAAGGCCGAATGGGCTATTGGAGAAGGCCAATGATGGCCATAAAACATTTAGTGGGGTTTGCACTATGTCTTGCGCACTACTCCATCTCTGGTGCCGTTGGTATGCGTATCGCGTATGAGGAGGAAAGTAAGGCTGTGGTGGTCGCAATGGCTTATGCTTGGCATATATGGCGGAATCGGTTGACTTTTATTCGTTTTAAAACTGATTATAATTTAGATTTGATGTCTGGTCTGACAAAAAACAAATTGAGTTGAAAAGAGTTAATCGCTTTGAGTGTTGGCGGCGTATAATTGATCGGTAAGTGAAGTGATGTTATGTTATGTTATGTTATGTTTGGCTCATATTATTGCGATTTACTATTAATACTCTTCTGAATCAGTTGTGTATACATTGTATTCTACAGTAAGGTATATGCGATGTACTCTCTTACTCTCTTACTCTCTCTCTCCCTCTCTCTCTCTCTCTCTCTCTCTCTCTCTCTCTCTCTCTCTCTCTCTCTCTTAGTGTTTATGCCTTGATTTGATTGATAGACCGATAGTTTTGATGACAATTGTCTCAATTGTTTGTTTTGCTTCGCTTTGCCTAATCTGAAGGCATGTCAGAGCGATCGAACGGTGCTGTTGACCGACTGATTGCTGTCAACCCAATTATGCTGATTTAAGCAGTCGATGATTGAAGTGATCTGAATAGTCAGAAAGTTTGACGACTAGTCGACTACCCATTCGTGCTTTTTTCACCATTTCTCCAATAACCAAATGCATGAATGCCTGCCGTCAGTGCCGTCACTACATTCAGTATATTAGAGCTCATGGATGGGAAACCATTTTTCGATGGCATGCAGTAGCTATTCTTATACGAGCACAAGTAGTTTTATGCATGAGTCCAATGAGGAAATGGTTCGACATCACTGGGCTGTTATTTTCACGATTGCAGAACCAAATGATAGGTTTTGATGCAACTTATATGATATCCCCATTTCATAGTATAATAGGGTTTGCTTCAGGTTTTTCCGATTCGTGATAAACGAAAACTTTATAGAGCTCTCACAGCTCCGGGCCTTTCATCTCTACTTACTCTCTAGTCTGTAATTTTCATTTGGCAATTATCCTGAATGGAGCCAATCCTTACAATTATTATGATATGGTCTACGAGGACAGCGAACGAGCACAAGAGCTCCGGAGCACAAATTCACATTCTATCCAACTTTGGCTCAGCCACAGTCCACAGCTCCACAGCTCCAACAGCTTTCAGTCAAAATTGCTAAAAATTGATCACTTTTTCCAGTCTATCCTTCTCTCCCCCTTCTCTCACACGGCTTCTCTGTGTGCCCTCTCTGTGCGCTCTCGTACTCTCTCTCTCTCTCTCTCTCTCTCTCTCTCTCTCTCTCTCTCTCTCTCTCCTACTCTCTCCCGTTCTCTCCCTTTCCTTTCTCTGGTGTCTACTTTGATCCAATCACTTGAAAACATTGAATTATTACGTTTGTGTGTCCACACCATTCTATGCCATTGCAAACAATTCCATTCCAGTCGATGTTATGTCTTATGCATATAATTTGTCTGCCTTTCCATCTCCATAGAGACACATGTATTAGTGGTAACACAAGTTCTTTTGGTTGGCTCTCAAATATAATTAACATTAAATTATTTTTATTGGATCCCAATTCAAACGGATTGCCTTTGCTGTGCCTCTAGTCCTCACTTACCTGACACAGGCATAGGTGTAACGAAATTCTGATACAACGCTTGCAAACGCTGACTAATAATTGTTATATTATATACATTCGTTATTCTCATCAATACTCTCATGAATTCATTTTACATTTCATTTCTCTATCTCTGCTCTGTCTCTCTCTTTGTTGTCTATCGTCTGCTTTCGTCAAATTTGTGTCGTTTTACTCGTTTTACTCTATACTCGAATTGTTAACAATTATTACATCGAATGAATTGTCTCCATAACCGACACAATTGGATAATTGCAATCGAGTGATGAAATGGTCTCAATAATTAATGTGAGTCGAGCCGAGCTCAGCCACAACCAGCAGCAGCCAGATCCATTTGCGAGTTACCCTGTAGACCCGGGCTTTTGTAGACCCGAAAGAGTCAGAAGCTCGTTTCTACAGGTTTCTTGAAAATGTACCCTTCATTCTCTCTATTACATCTTGGTAATACTTTTTAGTATTATTTAGTGATTATTTTATATTTAATTATTATTTAATAATTTTATTTCAATTTTTAATAAATTGTTTTAAATATATTGTGTTTTGATTTAATTAAATATTAAAACGAATGTCATTTTTAACGATATCAAACTTAGCATTTATTCATACATTATATTGTATTTTTATTGAGTTATTTATACCATTTATATTGTAGAATATTTAAAAATGATATTTAAAATATCACAAAAGCTTCCATGCAAATTATTATATTATTATAACAATTTGTTACAATTGGTACGAAAAAGCAAAATCAGTGCCAAAAGAATTTGCGAACGACGTAGACATCAAAAGCGCTATCCTTTTAGCAGAAAAGAGTTTAATATCAATTGATTGGATGAGTTGTGTGTCAATACAAGAAATGTCGGTTTTTGGTGGGTGGCCTTGAACATTTTTGGAATGAGAGGTTCATGGTAGAGGTTGGCAAAAGTTTAATTTACATTTGATTAAGACTGAATTTAAACCGGATTTAGCATTAATTTAGATTAAAAAGTCAAAAAATGCCCGGTTGCTTTCGGCGGCCGGCAAATTTATAGGGTGAAGTTCTTTGTGTCTCAAAAATTCTAATGGATCAAAGGCAAAATTTTCACTTCTGGGAGGGACGGTTGACAAATATAACCCCCATTTGATATTCCTGGCAAATATCATACGATCGGTTCGGTCGCACATAAAAGCTATAAATATAACTACAGTTCACGAGAGACTTGTGTCTCAAATGAATTAAGAATTAGTTTTCCATCATCTTTGGTCCCATTAAATTAGCTTATTTACATTTTCTCAGCCGAGAGCTTTTCGGCACCTTTGGCACCTGGTCGTTTTGTCGGCATATTTTGTTTTATTATTTATATTATTCTTTATTTAAGCAAAATAAATAATTTAAATGTCATACTGTTTATTTTTATTTTAAAATAAGAGGAAATCCATAACTGAATAGAAAACTTTTTAATTTTGGCCTAATGGTGGAGTATTTTAAAAATTGTAATTTTAAATAGTTTATAATAATTTATAAATTACTGTATTTTAAAAGTATTTAATATTTGAGTTGTTTTTCCTTTTAGTAAGCACCTTGATCCTGTAAAGGCATTTATATTCAAATCATATGTTATAGTTTTTAAAGAATTGAATAACTGCAATTATTAAATTGCTTTTTTATACAATATAACTTCAAATATTTCTAAATTTATTGCTTTACTGTTTCTCTAATTGAATAAACTGGTTAATATACATTAATATCATTACTTTCTTAAGTTAAAGTTTAAAACTTTTAATCCCCCAATCAAATATGTTTTTAAATAAGTCTTTTTAAATATTTAAACTCATGCTTGCTACAACCAGGGTTAGCCAAGGTCCGTCAGGTCAGGGGGGGTTGCGGTAGGGGTAAATGACTCATTCCCCCCAAAAATCCTAGGGGGGGTCCAGGTAGGGGTCATCTCAAAAACAAGATGGCGGATACCCGCCAAAATTTGCGTGCCAAACCGATATTTTGTTTCCAAAAACCGGTTTTAAAGCCGATTTAACCGGTTTTACACTAAATTAAGCTTTAATGAAGCTAATTTAGCACTAAATTAAGTTAATTTAACTGGATTTAAACCGAATTTAACGTTAATTTAATTAAATTAACGGTAATTTTTTCAAAATAACGGAAAAATGGCCGGCCGCCTTTGGCGGCCGGCAATTTTCTAGGGGAGCCCTATATTCCAGCAAAATCTCAGGGGGGATTAGAGGCCAAATTTTTCCTTAGGGGGTTTGAGAGCCTCAACCCCTCCTTGGCCAACCCTGGCTACAACAGTATAATTTGTGTTATCTGGGCGCCATCGCCAATTTAATCGAGGTACTTACTTGAAGACAGGGTTGATTAAATGGGGGACCTCTAACCCCTCTCTTTTGAAAAATTTGAATCTAACATTACTCATTTTGTCCAAAAATAGAACACCCCGCCTTCTAAAAAATTGCCGGGCGCCAAAAGCGGCCAAAAATTTTTTGCGTTCATTTGTAAAATTGGCTTTAATTTAACTAAATTAAAGCTAAATCCGGTTTAAATTCAGTTAAATTGATATAATTTAGTGTTAACTTAGTTTAAATCCGGTTAAATCGGCTTTAATTATTGGTTTCGGTATTACTCATTTGTCATTTTAGTAGTATTAATAACAGGGATGTCGAAGGGGGGATAAGCCCGTCTTACCCCCCAGAATTGAAAAATTGGCTTCTATTCCCTTCCCCAGGATTTTGAGGAGTTGAGAGGACCCCCCTTAAATTTTGCCGGCCGCCGAAGATGGTCGGCAAATTTTTTAGGTTTTTTTTGCTAAATTTAACTAAATTTAGGTTAAATTGTTGTTAAATCCGGTTTAAATTCA
>JAQIYC010000551.1:0-13004 GCA_034699545.1 Porobelba spinosa
ATTTTTATTTTAAAATTGCCAATTTTGCAATCTTAATTTTAACTATTGCCAGAAATTGCCAGAAATTTCAATCTGGCAATTGCAAGAAATTGCCAAATTTACAACACTAGAAAAACATAATGTAGTAACTGTACTATTAAAGGAAAGCCAATCTGAAACAATTCATAGAATTGGGCAAATAAGTATTCGGGCGAATTGATAGAAATTTTGTTTATTTTAAAGTCAAATCATTTCTTATTATTTAGTTTTTGCTTTAAAATTTATTACTAAAAAGTTAAAATTAAACCAGTCTAAACATTTCTTATATAGTAATTTTTATTGAAACAAATATTAATTGACTCAAGTGTTATATCAGTGGTACCGTAAAGTAACCGCGTTTTTATAGCACAAATTTTAATTAAAATAATTACGTAATATGTGTTCGAAATGTCAGAAATGTTGCACCAAATTCCGGTCGGGTAACTGTGTCCCCGCAGATTAACCAATATTTTCTTAGTCCGAATTGTTGTAAAATGATTTCCTGAAAACTGGTCGAGAATAACCCACGTCAAAAGATTAAGTAAATTTAACTGTAGTTGGTCGAGTGTACAATGACAATTTTGTAATGTCGAGAAGAGCAATAAGTTTTAAAATCCAGTTTAAATCCAGTTTAAATCAATGAAAAATAGGGTAATTTTGAGCAAAATTTACCCCCATCCCAAGGATTTTGAGCAAAATTTACCCCCATCCCAAGGATTTTGAGCAAAATTTTGGAAGTCATTATTTAATTGCTTAGTTTAAAATTTGTTGTAAAAATAAAAATATTTTTTCTAAAAAAAACGCGGTTATTTTCCGGTACCTCTGATAATCAAAGTTTAATTTTATTAAGTACGGCACTTTCGAAACGGAGTGACTGTACAAATTGTACCATGGTTCTTTAATTAATGCACATTCCTGCATATGCTAGCATTTATTTAATCGTAATAAGTTTATGAATTCTAGTTCTATTTGATGTCAATATTATTTTACAATTCTATTATATATTTTCAATAAAAATAGTCGACTTAAAAGAAGTTAGAGATATAAGGGTAAAGTGCGGGTCATTTATGTAATATTGGCAATAATTAATTGCTATTAAACTATAACTATAAGAAAGAATGAATGAAAAGAATGGAAATGAACACAAAATACCAATAGCTGTAAGAATAGAGCGAATGTGCGAATCAGGCTGTGATCGCAAGTCTAGAAACGACTTAATCTTAATCTCTATACTTATTCGACATCTCTGTTCGTACAGACGGCCAAACCATAGCTTTTGACTCTTTTGACTTTCTATACGTATTATATAACTGAATATGAATTAATTGAATGAATTTATTACTCGTTTTAGACCTCTTAAAGAGACTGATATTCTGACTCCAGAACAGGGAAGACTAGTGGCCAAAGAGATTGATTCCCATTACTACGAGTCCAGTGTTTTCACTCACTTCGGAGTCAATCAAGTGTTTGAAAACGTAATAAGAGTTGCATTGATTGCGAGACGACAGCAGAGGTTTTGGATGACTAACTTGAAACACGTCCAGAGGTCGCTCCTGCAGGAGCCGTTCTGTCCGCCCCAACCCATCGCACCCAAAGTAGTGGTTCCCGTTTCACAGTTCGATCAGCACTTGTCATCCCTTCTGCAATACCAGGCCTACACAGACCTGATTCTGTCGATCGGCAAGTCTGGCATCTGTGCCCATAAGGTTGTATTGTCTGCCGCTTCGGAACAGTTCTATAAGTTGTTAACAATGGATATCACTTCCGGATCCGATTATAACAATTCGGGAGGTTTTTGGGGGCGAAGTGCCAGCGATTCGAGTATTGCCAGCTCTACCGACGCATCGGTCGGTAACTTCAACACCGATACCGAACAGTTGCTGAGCTCTTCTCCGGCCGCTCTGATGGACTCCGGCCACACAAATAAGTTATGTCTGTTTCGTGCCTCTCGCCACTCATCCTCGCCCTCCAGTACCGACTCTCCGACCGCCAGTTCTAATGTATTGAAAAAGAGGTCCAATTTTCGCAATCAAACGGATTTGAATTCATTGAGAACTGGAGTTCATAAGAGTCTAAACCATCCGTTGTTTCAATCAATTAGTGTAGAACTGGGAGAACATGTCATCGACTATAGCGGACGACTGGCCCCAAACGTCCAGACAGTTGTGTCAATGTCTAACGCAATCACTTTAGGAGCCCTTCAGAGCTATATTCGGTTCATATACTCCGGAAGACTTAATCTCGAGAAAGAGACTCCGGTTTCCGAACTCTACGACATCGCAGAGCTCTTAGGACTACAAGAATTGCAAATCGTTTTGAGAAATATAGACGAACTGAAAGAGACTGACGTTTACTTCAATCAGTCGTTTCTCAATGAATTCAATCAAAAAATGAAACGAAATTTTAAAACTATATGTTTGGACGAAATGCTCTTCGCAGGTATGGCCGCACTTGCATCCCATTCCCTCATTCCCCCCATTCCTCAAACTTGTTCTGCTCTTTATTTATTGCTTATATCTTTTGAAAGATGTGGTCTTCAAGTTAGACAACGGGACCTGTTCTGGACATAAAGCCATTCTGATGTGTCGGTGCGATGTAATGGACGCTATGTTTAGGGGAGACTTCAGAGAGAGTTCGGCGAAAGTGGTGAGCATTGAGTGCATTGAAGGCATTGAAGCCATTGATCGCATCAGTCATTGTTTGACTCTTAACTCACTTCACTTCACAGATACCGTTCCCGGGAGTGACGAAAGAGTCGTTCCGCCAAATGCTGTTTTACATATACACCGACGGCTTGGACTCGACCATCAATCACACCAATTGCCTACCTGTGCTCGAACTGGCGAACCGACTCTGTCTGCCCCGACTCGTGGCTCTCATTGAAATTCAAGTGATCAACGAATTGACGCGAATGGGCGAAAACGGGGCCGACATAACAGAGGCGGTGCTGAAGCTGGTGGAGCCGTGTCAGATACACAACGCCGACCAGTTGTCTGAGTACTGTCTGCACGAAATAGCCATCCATTACAACGAGATTTGCCACAAAAACACAAAGTCGTTGCGGTGTCTGCACCCGGAAAACCAGGCGTACCTCAACCGCAACCGATGGCCTCCCGTCTGGTATCTCAAGGAATTCGATTACTTCGAGCGGTGCGTACGGGAGAGGCAATGGCAGGAGAAGCCGAAGGGCCTGAAGAGGCATCGCCTCAATAGCGGATGTCTTTGTTTTTCCGGCAAAAACCGGAGAAACGATTCGCGAAACAACTCTAATAAACAAGAATTCACTTGATTTGGGTTTTGCGTACATTTCTATTATTGATAATTAACTCATTTTTCGGACCAATACTAACAAAAAATGCTTAAAATAATGTTTTTAGTGTTTTCTTAATTATTTGATATGAATGTTGTGTTTCAATCAAATCCTCATTGCTTTCAATGTTTGATATATTAATTATTAAATCTATTAATCACTCGATTACTCGATTAGTCATTAGTTTCATTGCAATCATTATATCATTATATACTGTAAATTGTGATATAATTTGTACTAATCGTAGACTTAAGTAGTCATTGCTTTCATGCCTTCAATCGCTATCTTTTGCTCAATTCGTCGACTCATAGTTTAAATCCCATTTCATTCAATTATTTCTTTTATTTATTTTTTTCCAAATTTTGTCGATTCAATGAATAAACGCTAAAAATCGGATTAATTTCAATGTTTTTGAAGCAATTTTTGTAAAACAACAAAAACATAAGTATTTAAACATTTACTGAAGTTTTTGATTATTGTTTCAGTTTATGCGACAAATCTATTAATATTAAATAAATAATGTATTGATTGTATAATAAGTTTATAATAACTTATAAATATATTTATCTTTAAATAATGGCAACTCTTTTACATTCTCTTCAACCTCTTTATGAGTCTACCCTACCTTCCCGGCCTTTCTACTCATCTCTCCGTTCCTCCAATCCCTCTATCCTCTCATTCCAGTATTGAATATATCTTCTAATCATTTAATTATAATAATAATAAATGATTTAAATTATTCATAAAATTGAAACAAAAGCCATGACTGAAATCTCATGAATTAAATGTTTAGTTAATGATTAGCAAAATATTTATTTAATTCATACGAATTTGTCCACCAATTGGTCCCAATATTGTTATAACTTGTAATTCATGTAATATTTTATTTAATTTAATCTATGATTCAATTTATAAAAGCTTTTGTACTCTAATCCTCAAATAAAATGATTTTAAGAACAATAGTCGTCCAGAATCTCAAACTAAATGTTTGTAAATGTTTTGGTTAATTGTTAAAAGTTATCGAAAATAGTCTAAACATTAGTTACTAAAATAGTAATTAACAAGGTTATTATTTTATGGATATGTGAACTAAATCGTGACATGTCGGCCGAGTCGGGGGAGGGGGGGTTCAGGTAGGGTATGAGCCAGAGTTATTGACGGGGGGGGGGGGGTCAGCCTTAAATCCCCCTGGCATCGAAATTAAAAAAAATTACCCCTTGCTGCTCCGAGCAACAAACTTTTAAAAAAAATTTTATAGAAAAATTATTTTAACAAGATTTGAAAGTATGATCAATAATACCTGAAAATCTATAAGTATCATTAATTTGCCAAGATACTAATTAGTACAGTATTAATGTACTCATAGATAAAAATCATTTTCCAGTCTTTAGTATTGAATTTGTAAAAACATTAATTCAACAGTTTAACTCAAAAGTTTAAAATTTATACCCAAATCAATTTAAGTAAGGTTAAAAGTTTATGTAAATTCAACTTAACCAACAAATAAACAATTTAATGGTCGAAAAATTCTTTTATATTGAACTACAACTGTAGTAATATAACTGACTGTACTTACCATGAATAGAAATAGTCGCACCAGGTACAAATTTATGGCTCAAATTATTTGAGTCAAATATATGGTTTTATACGAATAAAATTTTGATGGATTATTGATTGAGAAAATATGTCCAAAAATTGGTTTAATTTAAATGAAGTAAAATTGAAATAAATTTTAATAACTCTAATGATTAGCAAATTCTATACAATTGAGCGAAAACTTAATAATTAAGTCTTAATCTAATCATTTGTTTTATAATCATATAATGTATTGATATAACTGGTACTGACGGACGTCTTCCCGATCGGCACAAAAGGAAAGTTATGTCGCTTTTGGTAGGGCTCGTACGGGTCGTCTACGAAATAGGTCGGTCTCTTGTAGTACTCGTCGACCATCTGATCCAACACTTTGTTCTGTTCGTCGGTGCAGAACACGTGTTGTCGAGTCCACCACTTGATGTGGTATGGCTTCCGCCACAAGTGCTTGTGCCGGCCGGCACGGGGTCTGATCCATGCGCCCCAATTGAGGCGATAGAACCGGCGAAGCACTGCTTTATTTGGCCTAAACCTTCCGGTGCTGTGAGTGAAGTAAACGACTGATCGCTTCCAAACCAATTGATTGGTTGTCTCTATGTTTCTGTTGACCAGACATTCACTCAGATTTGATCCAATGTTTTGCACATTATTTGACAAACAATTCCCGATTTCTATCAAATAATAAATTTTTTTAACGAAATTCAATTGTTTTTCAGTGAATAGAAAACATTTAAACCAATTCTTACCACTAATTCGAGATCGAAGTGAAAAGAGTCGAAACATATTTCAAGTCAATAGTCAAACAATTGTTAATTAGATTTATGTTTACAATTGAATAAAAACTTTAATTCAATTCACTATTTGTTTACTGTTTTCGTAATTAACATTGGAATCAGTTTCAGTCAAATCTCATTAAATAAACTTTATTCGGGTTAAAATTTATTTTTAATCTAAAAATTTTAATGTATATGAAATTATTTTGTTATAATAACAGTAAATTACAATTTAATATAAATATTTAAAAAGATTTAACTTTATTTATGATCTACCGTAAATCCAAAATTAAAACCGAGTAATATAAATAGGTTTGGCTGTACTAAAGAGCACGTGATTTCTCATTAGCTGTAAACTAATGTATTGACAAAACTTCCATTATTTGTGTTATTCAATAGCAATACAAAACACATCGATATCTGAATTAAAATTAAATTAAAATTTCATTTAATTAACGATTTATTCGTTGATTTCAATTTGAAGCAAATATGGACGAGATTTCCGATTGGATTAAAAGTATTGTTTTGAACAGTAGTGACAATAAGACAATTGATATTCAAAATGTTTGCCAAAGTATGACATAAATTATTTTTAGACTAAATTGTATTTTAAGTTTAACTAAAACTTTGTTCCGATTATTGTTATTAAAAATATTTTTTATTCAATAAGTGATTAAAAGAAACGAATTAACGATAGAGAAAGTGGTCGTAGATTTGGGGTAAGTATTGATTGCATTAATTGTGCGTAAAATCAAATTAAGAGAAAAACTATATTTTGTTTGAATTTCAGTCCATTTCTGACAAATACGGAACCGAAAGATCGCTCAAAAGGATTGAATATTTTATCACAAATTTTGAGTTCATTGCCAAACGACTTCTTATCGCCAAAAGAAGGTATGGATTGAGAAAATCTAATCTACTTTTTGACAGAATATTTAATTTTGAAATTATAATCTAATCAACAATTAGTCGAACTTTTGACACATTTCTATTGCGATCGACTCAAAGACCACTATTCGGTGATTCCGAACGTCTTTTCCGGAATTATAGCCATTGTTTGTATTATTTTTTAATTTATTAATATTTTTAAAATAATCATAAATTGTATGAAAAGATCGATTGTTTGAATTTCGGCAAAAATTCGAGTCAATTGGTATTCAATGGTTTAGCGAAAGAGATATCAGTCCAACAGTTCTCAGTTTCCGAAAGATTTATTGTCTTTCAGTTATTGACCAAATTGTTTGACAAACACTTTGAAGGTTTGGACTAAACTTATGAGTTATTGATTTGACTCAAAACAAACACTTATTTATTCATAAAATATTAGATTTGACATCAATTCGACCCGAATTTATCTACAGCTTAATCCAACTGATCGAAGGCGAACGCGACCCGCGATGTCTTCTTCTGGTCTTCCGGTTGACTAAATCTGTTGCCGAGTCTATAGAATTAGGTATTTCTATGATTTAGTTTAACTAATTCTAAAATTCTGTAATCAATTGATAGATCCATACACTGAAGACTTTTTTGAAGTGATTTCGTGTTATTTTCCGGTTCTCTTCACTCCCGTAAGAATGTTATATACATTTTATTAATCAAATAATCAAATAATTAGGAGTTTGAACCGATAGCCGCCTAACGACGAATACGGCATAACGAAGGAAGACCTGTCGGAAGCACTCGTCCAGTGTTTCAGCGCTTCGTCCGCTTTCTCTGAGTTTTTGTTTCCATTAGTTTTGGAGAAATTAGAGTCAGAGCTCAGATCTGCGAAAATAGATTCGTTTAAAGTTGTCGAAAATGTTTGTCCGAACTATGGCTACGAGAAGATCGAACCATATATTCCTCAGTTGTGGACATGTATTCGAATCGAAAGCCTTAAACCGGAACTCTTGGAGAGCGAGGTCTCAGAGTTTGCGTTAAAGGCTTTGACTTCAATCAGTGAAACAATGTTTTCAAATCATTCGAATATCGATTCCTTTATACAACTCATTTGGAACGACATTTCAAATGCATTTAATAAACCAGAATTGGATTTAATGGAATCGGCAATCAGTATAGCGTTGGCAACCGTTTCGTCCGATGTTTATGCTTTCGATCGATTTGTCGCTCAATTAATACCTGTTTTACTAAAACAGTTCACATTTTGCCAAAAAGAATCCATTCGTGTCGTCATTATTGACTCATTTTCAAGAATTCTGAGTCATTCGCGAAAGTTGTCGGAAAAACAAACAAAACTAATAAAACTAATAAATTCCGAGTCTTTGTTCACACTTTTGACTTCTTTGTCGATCGCCGACACAGAGAGCGATGGTTTGAGAGAAGCCGTCATTTCATGTCTTCAACAACTTATGCAATCAATTGAACTGAAGACCAGTGACTGGAAAGTGATTTCACAAGTTTTGCATTCTTTGCTCAACAACTGCTTTAATAACAAAAACATTCTGTAAGTCAATTCGTGTATTAACTAAGACTTGTATTGATTTTGACTATATTTTAAGGTCAAACACATATTCTTTGATGGAATCGATTACATCATTGAATCCTAAAATAATTGAAATATTGATTAAATCATTAATCGATAATTTTGGTGAGAATTGTGCAAAACATGATTTATATTTTTATTTAAAATATCGATAAATTGAGTAATTGATACGAATTTTGTTTGAAAATTTAGATCCGGATTATTCGACTGAAACCAATCGGAAACGTTTGAATTGCTCTTTAAATGCCTTCGAATTTGCTTCGTCTGAATTCAGTTTATTTCAACTGATTATCACTCATTTGGTCGAACAAATCAAATGCAATTCTTACTGTTAGTTCAGATATTGATTTCAAATTTATTTTATTAAAAGTAATTAAATGTTTTTAATACAGATATCGATGAAAATCAAGAGACATATTCATTAGATTTGACGAAAAGCCTTTCGAAATGTATTGTCAGACAAATTAAAAGCGACCAAAGATTCGACGAAAGGGTCAATTTGTTTCTATTCGAGCACTGCTTCGATCGACTGATCCAACACTGCGGTAATGATTAGATTTGTTTTATAAAGTATACCTTAAATACCGAACTTGAGTCACATTTTATTTAATTGATTTAATTGCAGTTCATGTGTCGATCTGTACGGACAACAAGTCGGGCACTGCAGTCAACATCAAACTAATGAATAGTTTGTTTTCACTCATTGGAAAAGGAGTTTCAAAACTCGACTCTCAATGCAGTCAAAGATTGTTCGATAAATTATTGCACTTTTCAATATTGGGAAAAGTTGACCAACTGCTACCTGTGCTCCCGCCCACCTGTTTCTGCACTTATGTAACGGGTATTCAGTTTTTGGAAACCCTTAACGACACTCAAGCGTTGATTGTCTTCGGTTTGATTGAAGCACTCGTTTCGAACTTGAAATACGAGTGCAATCCAAACGATTCGATCAAATTGTTCGATAAATTGCTATTATTTGCAAAAACTAATAAATATAATAATTCCGATATTTGTTATTCGGCGACAAAAACGATCAGCGCTTTAGTTAACAGATTTGACGACAAAAATGAAATCTTAAGCGAAAAACTCAATCAAACGTTGATTTCGTTTAAGAACTCAATTAAAGAGAACGAAGAGTTGGAAGAAAATCAATTGTTAAGCGATGTCTTGGTTTGGATTACCAAAGGTTTGGTAATTAGTGGACATTTAATGCGAAAGGATTTCATTTCTGTAATGATTGGGTTATTTGAATTCGAAAACAAATTAATTCGAAATCAAGTGTCGAAAGCATTTGCAGTAATTCACGGCTCAGATAACTGTGCGCTGACTCTGGATAACAACGCAAAAGTTCGAATCCTATACCACCAGAGCTTCTATTTGGAGACATTCGACGCACTATTGACCGGATATTTGAAACATAAGAGCGGGAACTCATACAAAAGACAAACCTATTTGACAGCACTGTTGACACAATTGAATTTCATCCCAAAGGCTGTGTTTCGCTATGAACTCAACCGACTTCTGCCAATGCTTTTGGACGCCATTAGTAGCGACAGCTGTCATACGAACCAAATCGCAGCGCTTGAGGCTATCACTCAAATACTGGTCGACAAAAATGAGCGAATATTAGACCCGAGTCTCAAATCTACTGTTAATAGTTGTGTGAATATGTCAATTAACAGCCCTTACCTAAACGTCAGGAGCTCTGCACTCATATGTTTGGCCCAAATCGCTAACACTTTCGACGATTCGATTTTGAATCACTTGAGAGACGAAGTCGTCAGGAGTTTAAGGAAAACACTTAACGACAGGAAAAGAGTTGTTCGGAAGAGTGCGGCCAATGCCAGATGTAAATGGATTCTCGTCGGACAGCCCGGGAAGTGAGGGCCCAATGCGCACAAGCAGTCCTCCGATCGAAGCCCGAACTTACTATATATTCGCTTTATTTTAGATAAAATTTAATGTATTCAACAAATAATGCCTTTTATTCATATGTTTTGATTGAATTTGAATTTTAAATTCATTTTATTTTTAATAATTACACGAATTCTAAGTTTTGGACGAATTATAATAATGTCATTAATTTGTAAATAAAATATTTTATAACAATTGGAAATATTTTGTTTAGAGCTCTCTATAAAACAATTATAGACCCGAACCACAAATGCCGCACAAATTGGCCACAAATTCGTATTCAAAACAAAAGCATTTATTTTGAAATACATTTAAGTGAGTTGTGGTCGAACTCTCCTTCAGAACGAATCGATGAGACACTGGTTCACCACTTCAAGCAAGTGGTGGTTCTCGAGAGCGGCGGCCACTCTCTCCTTGTCTGCCAACTGCTTATTGACGGCCTCTTCCGTCGCGTGCGATCCCGGAGTGATGTAGACATCGATTTTGAACTGTTCCGGAAGACAACGAATCAGTTTGACCTGAATTGACAAACCGATGAGTGTAGCCATCGAGCAGTGGTCGACAGTCGGTGTGAACCACACCCGACACACATTGCGCGAGAGGTCGACCTCACACTTGTCCTCTGACACCACATTCAGCTGCTCGAGAGTGAACGGGTGCTCCGGATCGCGAATACCGCGAATCAAATCAAACACTTCTCGAGCGTCGATATCATCGACGAATCGGTCGTCTTCTTCGGCGGCCGTCGTCTCTCTGTCTTCGGATCGCAAATACAGTTTTGGATTTGAATTCTCCAATTGTTTTGATTCCATCGAAGACTGGATTCAATGACTCGAAGACAACAAAAATCACTTCAGATTTTATATTCTATTGCTTTCAGATTCGGTTAAATTCAACCAAATCTACGATTAATTGCTTTTAATTCAATTGTTTTGTTGTTTACTATCGATTAGAAAACACATGAATTTCAATGTATTTTAAATTCAATTTTATTTACATTTCATTATCTTTTCACAAAACAAGTGACGAAATGACTGATTATTAATGCGTTGTCGACCTATAGAAGGAATGTTTAGCTATTATTGCAAACTTAACGATAACTTATAATACTCTTGCAATTCAACGCCTTTTTGTTGCGACGTTAACACTGAATGACTCATTTGAGACATTCATCTCTTGTTTTGGTTTTGGTTTTGATTTTGATTTCCAAACAAATTGATCTCAAATTGATTTGATTTGTCGACAAAACTATTGATTATTTTATTTTATTTTCAAATTATTATATTTTAGTCTTAAATCAAATTAATTTTATTTATTTATAAATTTATTTGAATAATAAGTATTGAATTTTAAGTCTTGAGTAAATAAAAAGATTTTGTTTTTGTTTTTATTTAAAAAATTTGGTCAAAATTTCAATTAATTATTCCTAAATCGACATAAAATTGGATTCAATTGAGAAAATGTCGAAAAACAATATCAAAGAAATGGTATTATATTTGGATTAAACGCGAAATGAATTGAATTAATATAAGAATCGATTTGTTTAGAAAAGTCTGAATTCGGATCAAATGAAAGCGAATTCACCGAATGTTCGCAAAGTCTTCATTCAAAGGGATTATAGCGAAGGAACTGACGTTCGGTTTCAGATGAAGTTTCCACAAGAACTCGAGGAATACGTAATGTTTGGCATTTGTCTGAAGTAGTCTTGAATTGATGTTTGTATTGATTGCCGAACAGATCGACAGACAGTCGTTTGAATACCTAATCGAGACTTTGAATGCCATCTATTCCGACGCCGAGAGGATGAGTGGCCGCACGTGTTGTGAGAGTTGTTTCGCCTGTTTTACCGCTTATTTGACTTATCTTTGTTTCGACACTTATTACGACAAAGTATTCAAACGATTCGACATTTTATCGATTTTAGTATATATTCATTAAAAACATTTTGTTTTAGTGTTTGAAAAAAATCTCTGCATTTATTGCCGAACAAAACGATACGGTTTGGAAACCCAGACATCTCTTCGTCACTGATCCCATCGAACGGGGTTTGCGAGTCATTGAGATCGCGATCTATGAGCCGACGACTGATCACTCGAATGCCGATAATTCCAATTCGATGTCGAATAACCGAAACGCGTGATTCGATTCGATTTTTATTTGTATTGTCTTTACACCAAATGTCTGCTAATGTAGCCTTAAGTCTGGTTTCCATTAACTCATTTGTAATTAATATCTTCTAATCCACTCTTTATTCCCAATAAAACAATTGTCACTAAAAGTGTTGGAATTTTTATTTTATTGGACCCAATGTTCGGAAGCATAGAGTAGGGACTTCCAGGAAGTAGCCCTCCCTCCCCCTCCCTCCCCCTCCAAATAAACAAAATAATAGTGTAATTAAATTAAAAAGTAATAGAATTAATAACTAAATTTTATATTTAATTATATTTCAAAATAGTTGTAAATGCTGTACAATCTGCGGTTTATATATGGTAATGCAATTTAAGTATAATTATTAATTGCAATTATTAAAATTGGGCTTATACATGGGTGCGGCTTATATTTGGTAAAATACGGTATTTAAAAGTTATGCTTACTCTAACTATAAAAATTAACTGCTAATATTTTTTCATTTAATTTTAAAACGATTTAGTAAACATTTTTTTAATTAAATTTTTTATAGGAATGATTAATTTTTGATTAAAATAACAAATTATAAAGGGATTATAAATTTAATTATTAAAACGTTTTAGAATTATTACTAGTTAAAATTAAATTTTAATCTTAAAATTTATAATTTTTCAAATGTAATTATTAATTTTAAACTTAAAATTTTAAATTAAAAGTAAGATTTGCTATAATCGGATACGCAATTGCATTACCCGTGCAGTAAAAACCTATTGCTATAATCGAAATT
>JAQIYC010000552.1:0-13000 GCA_034699545.1 Porobelba spinosa
CATGGTAAAACTATATTTACGTTTTTTTTCAAAAAAGTATTAATAAAAAATTATTTACTTTGAGTTTTGGGTAAAGAATCTCTAATTGTTTTTGCGAATTGGTTTGCAATCCATTTGCCGGCGAGTGAATCAAATCAAAGAAAATGAAGAATTGTTTGACATTGAGTACATCACCGGTTAGTTTGGTTTTCGAGTGGAGTCTAAACAAACAAATCAATTGTAAAACTATTTGCAAATAATTTACTAAAACTTTGTTTGAAGACTAACTCCAATAGTATTCGCAGCGAATCGATGACAAACTTCGTGTAGGCTTTCTGTGCTATGATTGGAAGCATAAGCTCTAACCAAATATTGAGACCACTCTTCAGGTCCTTTTTGCTGGACTGTGAGGCCACCCATAATATGGTTAAACAGATTGGCTGTCGATTGCTGTAAGAAATCCTCTGTTGAATGAATTTCTGAATATTCTTGAGCGTAAAGTCCGGATATTGAGAGCTAATGCACTGAAGCATAATTCGGAAACCCATAGTCGGACCACTCATTTTGACCAAATTCTGGAGCAATTGTTCCTGAATTAGTTGGAGTATTGGTTGCGGACATTGACGTATATTCCGGTTTATGAACTCGAGAACAGCGTTTGGAAGTGCACTCGAAGGGTAGTCTACGTTATATGAAATCATTAATCATTTTAAAGTTATGTTAATTTTAAAATACCAATTGATTTGTCCGCAAACGTCACGTCTTCTGGTTCTTCGGATGAAAACTTTCCGTTTACTTCATATTAAACAAATATAAGACGATATGGAATATCAATTCAATTGTAAGATAAAAATCAATACTTTATTTATAGCAAAAATGTTTTAATTGATCGAATATTTTAAAAACACATTTATTGTCTGAAAACTATGACAACTGTTATAAATAGTCATTAATTTCATGTCTGGAATCACTTGTTTTCTTTAAAATTCTAAAACATTCACAAAAATAAACACTTTTAGTGAAATATGAGATGAATTTTTACGCTTAAACTTTTCAAACATATAATTCGGTTTATTTTTTTAACCAATAATTTATTATTATATCTCTATTTTAATCATTGCATAACTTTAATGTATAAAATGTTGAAAAGATTTTTCAAAAATACAAATTTCGCTAATATTTAAAACAAATATATATTTTGATAAACATTTAGGAATCAGTGAATGAGTAAAACTTACGGAAATATGCGATGTCTTTGAGCCAAATGAGAGGCATATCTGGAAACTTAACTTTAGTTTCTTCGGACACTCTCTCAAACTCTGAGACTTTTAGCTAAAATCAGATTATTTGCAAAAATTAATTCATTAAAAACCGATTAAATAAAAACTTTTAAAATCTTTAAGTAAATTAAAAACTGGAATAAATTGATTGAAAAGACAGACCTCTTTAGCCAACTGTTCGAACGACAACGGCTTCAACGACTTCCGCGCCTCCGGTGACTCATTCGGCAAAATTGTCTTCTTTTTCGTCTTCTTTTTGTCCACTTTTCGATCAATGGATTCATTTTCAAGATTTTGGTCAACAATCGACTTATTGTTATTCAAAGACTTGTTTTGTTTGCTTTGCTTTCGATTCTCGATGTCATTGAAGGCCTGGAAAGCCGTTTCACTCAGTTTTATGTGACCTTTGATTGCAATTAAATTTAAACATTAAATCAATTTAAATGTTTGAGTGAATGACGTGTCATATTCCGACACATTTAAGCAAATATTCAAAAACAAACCATCAGTTTCTGTCTTCTCCGCCACTTCCGGCGCCTTCTTCTTCTGGTTCTTATTCCCCTTCTTCTTCCCGACGTATTCCCAACCATTTGAGGCCATTGTCTCACAATTTAAATCACAATTTGTTTGAAAAATAGTTTTCTTCGGATTTAAACACTCGATGTGAACGAACCGGTTGTTCGACAGAGACTGCGCTTAAGGCCTATAGATATTGCAGTCAAACACCGATTATGGCTTAGTTTAGACCAAATGATTGTTACTTCTTATTAATTATTAAATTGCAACTAGATTATCTTTTAATTGTTTTTAAACTATATTAATTTTAGTTACATTTAGTTAACTTTTGCATAATTTAATATTGAATTAATCAATTAATATATTGATTTCAAACTTTTTGAAACAGTTTTGATTGTATTTTGTTTTTAGGGAAAAAGCATTTAAACCTAAAAATAAATAAATAAAAACATTTCGTATTTGAAGTTAAAAATAAACAATTCGTTCAACTCTTAAGACAATGACAACGAATAAGAGAGTCTTATATTGCGGCGGATTGTGCGACGAAGTGGACGAGAAGATCATTTCCGCGGCTTTCGTGCCGTTCGGCGACATAATTGATGTCAATCTTCCGATTGATTTCTCGACTCAAAAACACAGAGGCTTTGCGTTCGTCGAGTTCGAGTCGGCCGAAGACGCCGCCACTGCCATCGACAACATGAATGACTCCGAGATATTTGGCAAAACTATTAGAGTTAATATCGCGAAACCCATTAAACTGAAGGAAGGCTCGGCCCGACCCGTCTGGTCAGAGGACGCTTGGCTGCAGAAACACGCCGGACAGACACTCGCCGACGGAAACACCGACGGACACAACGACCAACCGATGGACGCCGACGGACAACAATCGGCTGACACTCAGAGCAAAGATGTCGGCGAAAGTGGTGCCGAAGTAATGGCACTCAAAGGCGACGCAGATATCGATGAGATTGTCGATGAAGACGAAGGACCGGAGGCTAAGAAACTACGATCTAATCCACAAGTCTTTCTCGACATTAGAATTGATGGTCAGTTTGCCGGAAGAATACGAATAATGCTTCGCAAAGATGTCGTTCCGTTGACGGCAGAGAACTTCCGGTGTCTTTGCACTCATGAGAAGGGATTTGGGTTTAAAAACAGTTTATTTCATCGAATTATACCTAATTTTATGGTTAGTTTGCGTTTGACTTAAACTGATTTACAAAGTGTTAACAAAGTCTCAAACATTAATCGAATCGTTCGGTCCATCAGATCCAAGGCGGGGACTTCACCAACAATGACGGCACGGGTGGCCGCTCTATATATGGCCGTAAGTTTGAAGACGAAGGCTTTGTTCTCAAACATACGGCCGCCGGCACTCTATCGATGGCCAACTCCGGCCCCAATTCGAATGGATCACAATTTTTCATAACGACTGCCCGAACCGAATGGCTCGACGACAAACATGTAGTGTTTGGACAGGTATTGCAGGGAATAGAAGTGGTCAGACGTATAGAACAGTGCGGATCGAAGACCGGGAAACCGACCAAAAAGATAGTCATTAGTAATTGCGGAGAACTTGTGTGAAGACAGCGATTGCGCCAAATGTTTAAACCATTTAATGTAAATTCATTTAATATTTTTTTAATTGTAATCAAAAATTAATTTCAAAATTCGATAAATTAAAGCAAAAACACAATTAGTAATGAATTTATGTCCAAATCGATCGGTCATTATCTTTATGTAATTTCTTCTCGATATTCATGGCTAAGACCTGCGTTCGAATGGCCATCGCTTTAGTCTTTTCGATCAACTGCTGGTATTGCGAAACCGCTTGAGTGCCCATCACTACGTGTCCGAACTTCGAGTCGATCTTCGCGTCCAACTGTGCGTTTCGGATCAGATTAACGATCCAACGCTCGGCGTCTTCGGGACTCATATTCAGTTTGTCCGCTAACATACTGTGCGGGAGTGGAAAGGGATGGAAGGAAACAATCATTAATTCGTGGTTTGGGCCAAACACTGGAAGTCATACTTAATTGAAATGCATTCGTGAATCTGACAGAAGGTCTCGAATATGAAAAGTCTCGCGTTTTCGATGAAGTCGTCCAAACAGGCGACCAGAAAGAAGTCGTTATCCAAAACAGTCGCACATTCTCTCAGCTTCTGTTGCGCGCCATCGAAGTCGAAGTTGACGTAAAGACATTCGACAAACTCAGTGATCGGATCCCTATAAGTGTACGACTCCTGTTGTATCACTCGAACCAAGTCCTTCATATACTGGCGGCGCTGGCGGTGAGTGATGACCGCAGTGGTCAGATACCGGAGAATGTGCGGACACATTGTCTGAATGGCGTTCAGGTAAGGCTGTTGCTTCTGGTACGGGCCCTTCTTCTCCAGGAACATCTCGATCAGCAGTTCCCGGCCCTGCGGGTGATTGAAGAACACGAAGAGACTCCAGTGGATGAGCCAAGTCCTCTGCTGGAGGGCCTGGAGTGAAGAGGCGAAGTTGGCCGTATCGATGTGCTCCTTCAGGCGGTTCAGGTCCTCCAGAGCGGTCTCCCACTGTTGCATCAGTATCTCTGAGGCCAACTTCCCCCACAACCCGTTCAGATAGTTCTTATCGTTCGGGGTTATCAATAACCGGTGCGAAGAGAGATACTGAGCGGCACCCGAATAATTGCCGCATTCGTATTGGAATTTCGCGAAATTGTATAAATGACTCAACATTTCGTGTTTCAACTAAAGGGCAAAAAGTGGTTACAACGGGAAGGGGTTGTCGTCAGGCCTTACGTCATGTTTGGTGTGAAGCAGTTCGAACAGCTGTCGACTGTCCCTCGACTTCTCGATCTCAGCGGACACTTCCGGCTTAAGAATGATTTCGAGCACCGGTTCGGTCACTGTTTGTAATTGTCTGAGTTGTGCGACGACGGTCTGCCTCTTGTCGTACAGAAACGGCGGCGCCTTATCGTTGGGGTTGAGGCGCTGGTAGACGTCGATCGCGAAGTCGACCATATTTGTGTTGGACAACAATTCCAACTTTCCCTCCAGTAGTTCCTTCTCGTCATAGATCTAGTCATTAAAAAGTCAATTAGAGTTAATAATCGAGTCATAGGACACGTGGCTATCGAGCCCTCAAAGCGGCACTCATTCAACGCCTTCGCTCTCAACCACTAATCGCTTAAATCGACTCAATTTCGGTAAAACCCAAACACTTACGCCTTTGACGGACAGGAACTCAAGCAAAGGGAAGACCAGATGTCTGTCCAGATATTTGCCCAACCGTTTCGTCAAATCCCATTCAGCCATTTCGGTGATCACCACACGAGGGGACGTATTAATCACTGCTCGCGCGATACAGCAATTACGTGCTTTGCTATGGCAAGTATAGGCGATGCATCGACTGGAAATTTATGCCTTGTGCCTTGTTTCGTTTTATTTTTAATTTTATTTTAATTTAGAAAAAATTAGTTTTGCTATAAATTTAATAAAATTTACACGATCTTAATTTTAAGCAAGGATATTTTACTTTAATAATAAAAATATATACCTCTCATACTTCTCAGACTTTAGAAGCCTTTCAATACCTTTGTTTCGACAAAATCCAACCCAAAGCGACATCTATTGGCAATCGAAAGCGTTTATTCAAAATCATTTTCGACGCGTTTTTGATTAGATATTTAAAAACAAAAATTAATTAATTTATTGTAATTAACGGTAATTAACAATAAATCGATTCAATCAATAGACGAATGAATATATCGTTTCTAATGTGAAATCAATTGTTTGAAGCGAAACAACGATTGAGTCAAACAATTCATTGAATCAGTTATTAGTTTTGTCTCAATTGTCAGCAAATCTGAGATTGTATTCATTGAATCACTTCTTGTACTTCACATTCATCGACAGTGAATGTCATCAGAACTTAGAGATAATTAATATAATTGAAGAAAATATAAGAAAAAAGTGTAAAAATTGGAATAAAGACAATCAGAAAGCGATTGGTTTTGTGGTTAGAATTGAGAGACAATTGTCACAAATCGATGTAAACAAGGGTTGCATCGATTGATCGAATCGGTGGTAGACTTGAACTGAAGGCCCGTTAAGTCAAGTGCTGTAGTGGTTGAGAATGCAGTCGCAAAACGCAATGCCGTTGTCGTCGGCTCAGGCCATGTATCACGTGATCAACAATCCGATGGCCAATGCGGTGATCAATAACAACAACAATGACCTGAAGGCACAGTTGACTCAATTGAATGCAGAGAACCAGCAGTTGAGGCGAAAACTGAATAATAAGAACAACGAATGCGAGAAACTGAAGACCAAAGTGACGGAAGCGAGGGATGAATGCGAGCAATACAAGCATCTGATGAACCAATTGTCGCAATCCGTCAATTCGGTCAATAACGGCAATTCACTGAACCTGACGATGAATGCGGCCATCGGCACACTGGCCACCAACGCGGGTCTGGCCATCGCCTCGACTTCGGCCGCACCCAAACGCAAACGGCAGCCAAAGAACAAACACCAGTCCTTCCTGTGCTGTTGTTGTGATACAGAGAAGCCATACGTCTGTCAGTTCGAGAACTGCGGTAAACGGTTCCGACAAAAGCCACATCTGGACGCACACCAGAACATCCACACCGGGCGCCGGTTCGCCTGTGATTGGCCCCAATGCGGCAAAAGCTTTGTTCGCAAATACAATCTGGTAGAGCACCAGAAGCTGCACTCGACCCTCAACCCCAATATGTGTGATTACCCCAATTGCGGCAAATGTTTTAGCAGTAAATACAGTCTGAGTCGGCACCAGAACGCACAGCACAATCAGGCGCTCCAGTCGGCCGACGCCCGACGACAGCTGCTTCTCAGCTCTGATCAGTAATTCATTTAATGCACATATGATTCGAATTATTCACTCAAACCTACATTCAGTTCAATATTCAAACATTTAATCGTTTTTTAATCAATTTATTCATTACTCGACTATAACTATAATAGCATTCAATCCATTAATTATCGAATTTAATGTATTTTGTAAAATATTACCCAAAATAGTATTGAAACCAATGTTTATTCGAATAATAATTTATAATTACCTCAATTTGACCATTAATTCTCATTTCTGTATTTGATTAGAAATTATTGTATTCTTATTCAATAAAACCATTTATTTTATAAATTACTCAAAAAATGAATTTTGACTCAATTTGTTTGACTTAGTTTTGAAAATTAAGATAATAGGGATAGACATGTCGGGGTCGGTCGCACGGAATGGTAAGATTGTGAACGCATTGAAGAAACAAAGTAGAAGTCGATTCACCTCAAATGGGATTTAAATTGTAAATTATTGGTCCGAGTTTAAATTTGATGCGAAATTATTAAAGCATATGTTATATAAAATATTGTGAGAGTTGAGAAAAACAATAAAATCTGAAAATTTGTCTTAGTTTTAAAATTTGAATGGGGTAATAATAATTGAGCATCAAATTTAAATCAGATTGACCAGTTCATTGAATGAAGATACTTTTCTTACATTTCTAATACCGGTAATATTAATCTTGCCACATTGAATGTTAATCTTTAAATAAAAAATTTGATAATTAACTAGTACCGTAAATTTGGTTTAATTTAAAAAGGTGTTGCTAGGTTAGATTTGAGCTTTTGAGTGATTTGACTAAATTAAGTGTCAATTAAAAACTTTGGTATAATTTTTCACTACAATGTGTTAACGTATTGTTTTAATACACAGGATATGTTCAAACCAGAGATTCTAGATTCTCAGTGAGTGACGTGCGGTGGAGAGTCTTTGAGAAGATAAACTTTTTCTAAATTAGATGTATTGTAAATAAAATATGAGATTATAAATTTTTAAGTTTTAGATAATATGTGTTTTATTTTTCTCTTAACATAATTTATTTTATATATTATCGAGTTTCCCAAATTTTAGCGTTTTTTAATTTAGACAGTTTTGTTAATTAATAAAATTCTTAAATGATTAAATTGTGACATAATTAAGCAAACACGATACAATATTTATTACAAACAATAATTTAATTCATTATATATTAATATTTAAAACAAGAAATAATACAAAATTGCTCTCTAGAGAATACTGACATTTTCGGGAAAGCGGGTTTTAAATGTATTTTAAATGTATATTAAGGTTAACCCACATCTTCAACTATGAGAGTTTGGTAATTACTTCTATCGAATCTCTGGTCCATTGTTTTTAATGTGGCCAGCCTTTCATTGTAGCAGAAAACAATTTTACAAACTCGAGTTTTTTGCCATAACTAGTTGCTTATTTGCAGTCTAAGCTGTGTTCCAAATAGTACAATATTTGACATTAATGCAAGTACAGTAGTGGGCTTCGCCTTAAATCATACTTCTCTGCTATAATGAAAGTCTGGTCACATTAAAAACAATGCTTTGTCGGACAGAGAGCAGAGTCTGTCCCTACAGTTGAGGCAAACTGTGCGTTGAATGCATTTCAGACTTTGTTTACAAACAAATGAAAACACGTTTTGAGTGAATGTTTTGAAAGTTTGTAATTACTGTTAGTATTGATTAACTGAATATAAATCGTTTAATATTTAGTTAAGAATTTGTAAAAGAATTGGAAATGAATTTTGTGTTAAAACACTTGTCATTCGAGTGCGAAATACCCGAACAAATAGATTGTTGTTTAGAATCGGTTTGGAGTTTGGATTCGTTGACACAAATTAAAAGTGAATTAAATTCAGTGAAGAGTTGTCTGAATGACATCGAACTGAAGGAGTGGTCAACCCATACATCGGTGACCGACTCGTCGTCGAAACTAATTGAATGTCTTTCCCGACAGTTGTGTCGAAAGCCGTTCCTTTTGACCAAAGCCTGGATTAAAATGTTTGAGATTTTGTCGAACTTTAAACCAATCGAAAGCATAATAAGTAATAATAGGATTAATACTATTAATAGCAATAGTGTTAGTAATAGTGGTTTGAATTCGCAATTAGTCTTAAATGTATTGCTTTTGTGTGAATGTCCGGGAAGTTTCGTCAATGCCATCAATCACTACATCACTACATGTCTGGCCAGCACTGGACCGCCCGTTCGGCTCGAATGGATGGCCAACACATTGAACCCATACTATGAAGACATCGACTGCACTATAATTGACGACCAGTTTATCAGAAACAGTCATTGTTTCCACAACTGGTTCTTCGGTTCGACAAATACGGGAAATATTTTGGATAAGAGTTTTGTCTCAGATTTGAAGCGAGAAATGAAGAGCCGAAGAATAGACGGCTTTCCGCTCATCACTTGTGACGGAAGCGTCAATTGCGTCGACTGTCCCGAAGCGCAAGAAGAAAGGGTCGAGTCGTTGGTCGCTGCAGAAGTGCTCACAGCTCTGGAAGTGATTGCAGAGAACGGCTGTCTTGTAGTCAAATGTTTCACTTTATTCGAATGCCAGACATTATGTCTTCTCTACCTCTTGTGCTGTGTCTTCGATGAGATCCATGTCTTCAAACCAAATGCGAGTAAATCTGGAAATTCTGAAATATATTTGATTTGTATTGGATTTCATTCGACTAATCGATTAAATCAAACGCTTTCTTCACTTTCGCTGCTTTCGAGTCAATCGACTCTTCGCTCAAAAGCTCTTTTCAGTCGACAATCAATTTGTCGCCAATTCTTAGTCAAAGTTGAAGAATGCGTTAAATACTTTACTGATAATCAGATTTCTGTCATTAAATCGAATTTAAAATTATTTAAAACAATGTCTGAACAGAGAAGACAACAAATAATTAAAACGAATCGAAATTTTGCCAAAAAGTTGATTAAAGAGTTGAATATATTTAGTATTTCTCCGTTTGAAGAGTTGGTCACTAATAGTGACAATGAATTCGATAATTGTTTGCGATTTAAACGAATCGATGATTTGCTGTCGAATAATATGAGTTATAATAAGAGAAAAGAAATAAACTTTTTCTGCAATCAATGGTTTGAAAGGCTTTCAAGACTTGTCATACAATTAAGCGATAATTTAAACGTTAAAAACCAATTAATTGAATATAAATATTGGAAACAAAGCGACCAATCATTGCAATTAAAAGTTAATTTGATTTATGGTTTGGCTTATAATCAAATCAAAAATTCAAAGTTTTCCGATCTTTCGCTAATCGTTTCGTACAATAAATGTATGGAATTTAAGGAAAAGTTTGCGGAAATCGGAACTAATTTTTTTTCTTTTAGTCCTCAATCGAAAGCAATTCTCAAAAATCTTATCTCAGATTTGGAAACAAAAGAGTGTTTTTCCAAAATAATAACTTTTGACAATAAAAGTGATAGTTTTGTGACACAATTGTGGGATTTGACTGAAAAACTAGACATTATTTCTGATATAAATTCAATTCCAGAATCGAAACATAATTTTCGCAATATTTTTGTCATAAATTCATTTAAAACATTAAGTTTGGAATTAATTGACGAAAAAAGCGTTTTTATTGAATTAATTTCACAGTTTTGTCAAATGAATCGATTTATCGGTGAAAACGATTTGCTTATAATTCAAATCGGGTTTTCCTTAACTCGATTAATGAGTTCAACACTTTATTTGATTCAAAAATCATTTGAATCCTATTCTATAGTTCCATATATTGGAACTGATCTGAGGAATAGACACGGATTGGTATGTCTTTTTCACAATAGACTTCCAAATCAGCAAATTATACACAAATTTCAGTTTATTTTAAATAATTTGACAAAAGATTCAACAGAAGAGTCTAAATCTTTAGTCGAAATAATTTCAGTTCCGCTTCTGATTTCAGGTATTATTTATTTATTTATTTATTTATTTAAAGTTTGAATTTAAGTTAAAAATTATTTTAATTAATTTTTTTTGTCAATAGACTCTAAGTTTTACGAAACTGTATTCAACGCCAATTGTATTCAAATGTTGCAATTATTGGAAAATATGACTAAAATTATAATAAATTAAATCATTTTTGTTTTATTAAATAAAGTTTAATAAATTATTTTAATATCGAAATAGACTCGAGTTTTGCAGATATTTTCTCATATATTCAGTATTGCAATCACACCATCACAAGGCACCCCATTGTAGACAAGCTCACATTTTAAACAATATATTTTGCATGAATTCATTATTTCGATTTCAATACTGCAGTTAAAGTGTTTTTATTTTTTCTAATTATTAATTACTTTTTATGTGAAAGTATAAAAAATAAAAACACTTTAACTGCAGAATCAAAATCTAAATCGAAATAATGAATTCATGCAAAATATATTGTTTAAAATATGAGCTTGTCTACAATAATGGGGTGCCGGTGTGATGGTGTGATTGCAATACTGAATATATTTGATAAAAACTTATTATAATGTAATTTTAAAAAATTCAAAACATTTTATAAATTGAATTATAGCGCGATTTAGGTTTTATTAGACATTTCATTGGTTTTAATTTAAATTAAATTCCAATCAATATATCGATTGAAATCTTGGAATAAAGTTGAATAAAAACGTAATCCAATGTCGAGTGACTCGAGCATAGAGTGGCGCAAATCATTCCATCAGATCGAAGAGCACTTGTATTTAGGCAACTATGCGGCGGCTAATAGTGTGGGCGAAGGAAAGCTAACTGAGCTTAACATCAAAACTATCCTTTCGATTATGAGCAGTGGGTTTCAACTCCAGAAACATCGATCAGTTAATTACCATCAAATCGATGTCGAAGACTATGATTCTACTGATCTGTTGTCATATTTCGGCGAAACAAATGAATTGATCGCAAGTTGTGAGAAGTCGGGAACCAATATCTTAGTGCACTGTATGGCCGGTATATCCCGGAGCCCAACGATAGTGATCGCCTATATTATGCATAAACACAAAATGTCTTTCCCTTCGGCCAGAGCTCTGGTGCAGTCGAAGCGCAGTTTCATTTGTCCGAACGTTGGGTTTGAAGAACAGTTGCAATTGTTCGGACAAATGGAGTTCCGATTGAATGCAAACTTTCGCGAATTGAGACAACATTTGGTCAAAAGCTATGTCTTTAAGACTTCATTGAATGACAACAAAGAAATCGTGAAATACTTCGAAAGACGAGAAGCGGTCGAGAAATTGACGCCAAATCTAGATTTGGGCCAAACCTACAGCTGTTCCAAATGTGGTTACAAACTGTTCCGTCGATTGCATATTCTAAACAATGGCGTCGGAAATGATCGCTCGAACCAGACCTGCAAAACACTGTATGTCGAGCCTCAGAAGTGGATGAAAGAGCTCTACCTCTTCAACGTCAAAGAATTCGAACCTATCATCAAATGTGTTAATTGTGGCCAAAATAGCGCTCAGTTTCTCAAATATTTGCATCAGTTTTACTGCAATTGTGTCGAACATATCGACAATATTTGTCTCAAAATTCAAATGTTGGACAACTCATACAAATAGATGAACCACTTGTGCCCTAATCTCTGCAAATGTTTTATATTATTGTCTTTTCGGTTAAATATAATTTCAAATAAATTATTTTCAAAATAAATTAATTTTTATATTAATTTTGAATTAAGTAATAATTATTGTAATTATTAGAGCATTGATTTTTAGGCATTTATAATGAAGTTTTAGGCACCTAAATAGGTATCAAAAACATGTCAAATAGTCTTTTAAATAGTCGCTAAAAACTTATTAATTTTACAAAATCTTTCCTAATTTTGAGCTGTTTTAAGCCAAACATTTGCTATACTTAACAAATTTAAACTGGTTTAAGTTAAATAAACTTAGAATAAATTTAATTTAACTAAATTACTCGATTTAAAACTAATTTAAAGTTAACTTTTTAAATTAAAATTTTTTTTTAACAATTGAATATTGAACCTTTTAAAACCATCAATTAATAACGCATTTGATTTTAATTTGCAAAATATTAATTGATGTAAAATATTTATATAAATTTTTAGATAAAATATTTATGCCGATTTTTTTATTTGAAATTAAAATTTTGAAAACAAAAAATACTTGTGTTTATAAATAATTGTATTCTTTAATTTTATGTGAATTAATATTTTTCTAATACCACTAAAATAAAATAAAATAAAGTAATATGAAATAAATTCTTTAAAATTATGTCACTTAAAATAGATAATTTTCCTTAGGTCAGTACAGTTTCAAACAGAATAAAACGACATCTATTTTGATTTAAAAATAATTAACTTGTTAAATCTGAATTATTA
>JAQIYC010000553.1:0-12999 GCA_034699545.1 Porobelba spinosa
TAAACAAATGTTAATTGAATTTTGCGTCGAATGACACCGAGTTTTGTTATTTATAGCCATAAATAGATTTGCATTTCGTTTCAATTTGTTGTTTATATAATATGAGGAATGATATAAAAATGAGCAAACATTCGAAAATTGTTTTCCGATTCAATGAACAAATAATCATTTTTTACATTATTTTCATTTAACTAAGTTTTCGAAGCCTTTAGAAGATATCGTTTATTATAATAATAACACTTTTATATGAATTCCAAATAATTCAATGAAATATACAGTGAATCGAATTGTAATGAAAGGCAAATGAGGGCAACAGTAGTTCGGCTACCGATCAGACGATCAGATGATTATTATTTATATATTTATAAAAATTCAATTAATCACAACATTTCTTCGAAGTTCGCCATCACTTCGCTCTGTCGGTTCAGGTCTATCTGTCCGGCTCTCTGTGCAGACAATAAGGCAATTACTAACACATAGAGCGCCAATCAGTCCAATACTAACCGCTTCTCTCAAACGCCTTTCCTTCTCTCGCTGTCGGAGTCTCTCTCTTTCCGATTGAGACAATGCCTGAGAGGGAGAGCCCGATCCGGAGGCCGGCGACGAATTGGACGACTGGTTATGTCGATCTATTTTCTCGAGTTGGTGTTGTTGTGCTTTTCGCGCCCTCTCGAGCGCCTCCTCCTCCTCCTTCTCGCGCTGGCGTTCTCTCTCCTGGCGCTGGCGTTCCCTCTCCTGTAGCTCTTTCTGGTGTTTGCGTATCTCCTGCTGTACTTTCAACTGCTTTTGTTTGTCCTGTTTCTCCTTCGCCTGCTTTTTGAATGCTTCGAAACTGTCTTCAGCCGAAGCCTTCAGAAGGGATCCGCCGCTTCCCGAAGCCGACTGCGCCAAACTAGACCAGCCGCCCAAGTGTTTCATTTTTGGTTCCGGAGCCTATTGGGGCCGACATTCGTTCGTTAGTTCTAATCAATACTCGCAAACATTCGGTCAATCATTACATTAGACTTTTTATTGGTCGACATCACAGACGTGTTTGACATAGACTGGGAGGACATAGAGGCGGGCAATGACTTATGCGCCTCCTTTTTCTCGCCATTGGTGGGCGAACCCGAACTAAATGAATCGAATTGTAAAGAATTTCCTAAAGTGTGCAAACATTCCAAACAATTATTAATCGATTCAATATCAAAGAAAATGTTTGCAAAACCAAACCTGAATTGAAGTCTGAAACGGGTCTGGAGTTTGACTGCGAATTAGTGCCGTAATTGGATTCGTCTTTAGTTTTGTGGTTTGCCTGTAGTTGTTGTGTCGGAACTGAATATTCAAATCAATTCAATGGTTAATAAGAATTCTATTTAAATCAGATATTTTCAAACACTAAACACGACTTTAAAAAGTTTCAATTAAAAAAAATGCTATAAAATATAGATTAAATTGCAATACCTGTTGGAAGAGAGGGAGGCGTGAAATGGGATGCATTGGCATTGACTTTAAGAGAATCTCGAATAGGATTAGACGACTGATTGTCTAAATTTGAATTCAATGGCAGCGAAGCTGAAAATGTAACCAATATTTGAGAAATAAAGTTCACGTTTGCAAACATTTTGCCTAAACTAACGATTCTTATTTGTTTGCGGCACCGGTAGTGTCGGTTGCGACCCGGAAGCCGAGAGAATAGTCTTTCGAGTGGGCGCTGCGGTAGCCGTTGCCGTCGGACGTTGTGGCTGTTGAGGAAGGCTTGTATGGGAAGCGACAACTGGAGGCTTAGCTATAGAGTTGATGATTAAATGGTTGCGATTTAGAGAATTGTGCGAAACTATCTATAGCTTTGGTCGTTACCTATGGTCGGAGCGCCAGTTCCGGTATGAATGGGACCGCCCGGTAGTGGTGGCATCGGCTGATTGAAAGACTGGTTCGAAAATATCTGATTCGGTGGCACTTGTGGTCCAATGTTAGCGTTCACTGATTGCTGGCTATAAGACTGAGTGATGGGTAGAGTTCCGGGAAATGTAGGCGTGTGTTGAGAGTGGGGAGCAGTGAACGGAGTCAGCGGTTTGTGAAGGTTTGCCTTCTTTTTTGGCGACTCTGTTCGGTATAGTTATTGTGAGACATAAACAAAAACTTCTAATTATTTAATGAAAACTAAACTCAAATGAAATAAATAGAAATCAAAACTCAAGAGAAAAACCTCTGAATTGATGTCCAAAGAGTGCAGTGATTCTGAGAGACAATAAAACAAAGAACGCATTTCCGAAAAATTTTTAAATTTATTTTCTATGAAAAAAGTCCGTCCAAACACTCAATACTTTTTCAAAATTAAGTATTTGTTTCGATTTAAAATCATTTAAATTGCGATTAGGTTTTAATTACAGATAGTTTGGGCACACAATCAAAAATTGTTTTAATGACAAAAAATTGATTCTTTACTCGGCTTTAGAGCCCAGTTATGATAAAAACAACTTTTACTGCATTACACGCAAAATAATAAGTTATAATAAAATTTTATATATAAGAAAATTTGCATTTAATGAACTAATATTTACAAATGAGTCAATTGTGATGAGAATAATGACATTAATCAGTGTATTGACGCCCTATACAGAGCCACACAATAACTGCCCCCGAATTAACATGATTTACATAATTGTGTTTAGATTTCATATAAAATAAATATATAAATTATAAAAAGAACATAAGAACATAAAGCTTACCATTTATGCAAAATATCTTAAATCATTAACTATTGGAGACAAGGCTTGACTAAAATTAGGAAAAAGTCAAATAGTTTACAGTTAAGCCCAAGAGTGCTCATGTCCTAAGAGGCCGTCCACTAACTAACAAAACACTTTTGAACTCTTAATTTAATTCTAAAAATCATTTTCATGTAATCAGAAATTTGTATAAAACGGCTATTTCTGAAAAGTTAAGTTAAATTGTATTGCGTTTAACGCGCGCTCTGTTTCGCACCTCTTCTCAGATTACATGCACTCTCACAGGAATGAGAAATAAAGTTATTTTAATTAATTCAATAAATAAGAAATTTAATGAAATGAGAGAATGAGAGAGAATTGGAATGAATTGACTTAAGTTTGACGTAAGAGTGAGAAATGGCATAATTGGTGACGAGTTTACTGATTCATGATTTCAAAAGTGATTCGAGTTATTCGGGCAGTTAATGCAATTCATGACAAAGTATTTACAATTTTTATGCATTTTTGCCAACAATTCGCTAAATATACAAATGAAGACGATTTTGAATACGAGTCGAAACATATAATCGACAAAACAGTATAACTACCGACCCCTCAGAACACTGCACTCTGGAACTCAAGACATTTGTTTATATTAACATTTATTCAGAATATTGTTTGTGTTATTGGTTTGTGTCTCAATCAGACACTGCTTACAAAAAAAAGGCGATTTTGTGTATGTAATGAATGACTGATTAATGGATTAATATTTACATTAGAAAAGGGAAACAAATAATGATTTTGACCTAACATTGAATTTTGTGTCAGAGAAAGGCTTTGAGATTATGTTGAGAATGGCTTTTGCAATGACTGTCAAACAGTCGTTTCGATAGTTTTAGTATTTTTGGATTTCGAAAAATAATTGTATTGTGAGGTAGAAAACAAATAATCAAAACTATGGAAAACTAGTCGAGAAAACAACAGAATTCAATCGTTTGCCTAAATGTGTTATTGTATGACATGTACTGTTAGGACAGTCGAGTGACTCGCGTCCGATTGCAACGAAGCAATTGAGTTAATGGTCTGAATGTTGTGACGCTTTGGTTATAAAAGTCTCAAATGTTGTGAAATGAGTTGCGGCTACTCTTTAAGGATGCGATCATTCCTAACCTGATTCAGAATCGCTGCTATCAGAAGAGCTACTGGAACTCGAACTACTGCTACTGTCGCTGTCACTCGAGCTCGAACTGCTAGCGCTCAATCTGGCCGACGGCCCGACGTCTGCGTGAGAGTTCTCCGAATCTGTGAAAGCATAAGGATCTGTATTTCAATAAATCTCCGAAACTTCAAAACAATTCTATTCTAATCCAACCTTTTTTGGGCGGTTTCTTAGCCGGAACTCCTAACTGGCCGCTCACGTCCTGCAAACGCTTCTCCAACTCCTGCTTCTTCTTCTCCTGTTCCTCCTTAGACTTGGCCGCAGCGGCCGCTTTGTTCTTAGTGTCTGATGACAACAAATGCAACGTTTAGTCAATTCTAATCAAATGCCGACTCTCTGTGCACTCACTGTAAGGCTTTCGCGGCTTTTTCCGTAAACACGTCGCGACATAACTCTCCAGTTCTCGAAGTGTTGACGGCTTTAAGGTTTCGAAATCTATTTCTATTTCATCGGGATTTGAGTCTCTGAGCGATGGCTCTCGAGATTGGATTATATGAACGACTTTTCCTAATTTATCACCTTTTGGTCGAATAGAAACACAGTATTAGAGCGAACCAACACTAGGAGCACAAGACATGTAATACCCGGCAACTTATTGATGTCAAGACTCAATTGCCGCTTCTCGTCATAAGACATGGGTTTGGCGTTGTCTTCGTCCTCACTGTCGAAGGCCGGTAGGGGTTTAGTAGCCTTTTTGTTGGCTTTGCTATTAGTTCTTTGTCGCTTTCCGGGAGCACTGGCGGCGTTCGACTTGTTTTGCGAGTTTTGGGCTTTAGCTCCGGCGCCAGCCGTGGCTTTATTTTTTGATGGCTTACCTGTTGGTATACTTGTGTTAATTTCATTGTTTGGCTCGACTTTAACACCGGAGCCGGAGTTTGGACCCGAATTACCGATATTTGATATATTGCTTCCGGCCATCAGTGACGAGCCGTCGACTAAGTCTTCCTTTTCTTTCTTTATATCGACTTTTGCCTCTTCTTTCTCTTTCTTAGAACTACTTCGGGTTTTCCTCTTCTTTTTCTTTCCCTTCTTTTTAACGCCTTCTTCGGCTAAAATGCTTAACTGTTCCGTCATTTTCTTGAGCTGTTCCTCCAAGAGCTTCATCTTCTTCTTACGCTCGTCTTCACTGTCACTCTCACTACTCGAAGAGCTCGGAGTAGAGCTCCCGCTCGAACTCGAGTCACTACTGCCCGACTTGCCGGTGTGCGACTCCCCCCGGGGCGGCTCGTCTGGCATTTTCGCGTATCTCATCTCAAAGACGTCCTATTTTTCAATTAAATCAAATAATCAGTATTTGTAGCAAAAGCATGAAACAGATCACTCATTCACTAGAAGAGACTGCGATTTAAAGAGCCGTTCATTTGCCTCAACTGATGATTGGAAGGACATCACAAGCGAGTATGCCTTCCTGCCCAGGAGAGGCCGATCCACACAACGCACACATGCAGGCAGTATAGGGTAAGAAAAGCAACAAACCTGTAGTTTTCGAGCCATCGCCACTACCTCATGGTCGGGTGGATTGTATTTATAACAATTGGTGAATATGAGTCGGATATCATTGGCGAACTCATCCGGTTTCCTATACTCTCTGTTTTCCATTTTCACCTAAACGTCGGACAAACCAATCAATAACTTCAAATCAAATAACCAATGGTTTGAGTGAAAGGAATGCCTACTTTAGCGGTTCCCAAATCCATAGGATGTTTGATGATCTCGTGGTAGTCGTGGAGCTGAAGCATGTCTGCGTCGACGGGCTTATAGAAAGGCCAGGCATATCCCGCGTGCTTTTTGGCGAACAGCTCTTTGAGAATCTGCGAGCAGTACTTCATCTGCTCCGACATCTTCCCCTTCTTGGGCTTCGAGACGTGTTGTGCGGTGTCGGGCAAGTCCTTCGACGGCTTTTTGATGGGACGCCCGCTTTCCCTTCGGGTCGACATTTTCGATGGTTTTGATTCAACGCTTTGCTGGTTATAGACCGAAATGCCTGAGTCTAAGAGTGTGGTTGTGTCCGCTTTCCGCTTCACCCCCTTCTTCGACTTGGGTGGCCCCGAATGCATGGAAGGCATAACAGAGGGCCCACTGTTGCGGAACTGAGTGTTTTGCACAGTCGGTGCACTCGTTGGGATCGGAGGAACGGTTGTCGTCGGAATAGAAGCCATGCCTGACATGCCGTCGGGAAACCCCCTCTGATGTGATGTCGGGACCGAAGTCTGGGCGCCGGCGGTCAGCGGCGATGAGGTCTTGTTGGAGATCAACGAAATGGGAGTTATTTTGTTGATTGGCGTCGAACTGATGGGTGAACTCGTATGCAATGGGACGGACAGTGGACCTGAATTTGTGACACTTGGCTGAAGACCTATTGGCGGCGAACTTATCGCTAGAGTTCCTAAAGAGTTCTGCAGAACAGACGACACATTCGACGCGTTCGGGCCTGACGTCGCTCCGGGAGTCGTTGCTATCGCACCCGAAACTGGTAATTGAGATGACGTACCCGAAGACTGAGCCGCTAAGGCGTTACTTCGTGTCGCTTGAATTAGTCCGGCGCCTGAGGGGGGAATCGGAATACCTTTCGTTAATACAGTATTGCAACTGTTGTTCGGTTTAGTCAACACTTCAAACACTCTATGCGTTCGAATCTAATGACTGTTATCGCGCACTAACTCTGCGTTCGATTCACCGCTTATTCAGTGTTTGTAAGCAATCTATTGACGGCTTTAATGAGTAAACGCTTCGCGAAAGTAGTCATTAATTCGAAGCAATCGAAAGCAAATGAGTGAAGAAAGGCCTACCTCTGCCGCGGAGCCCGCCCTTGCCCTTCCCTTTCTTGCCTTTGGGTCCCTTCAGCGGCGGTAGAGGCAAATCGATCTCTTCTTTAGGCATTTCCTGTATTTTCTGTAAAAACATTTTCTCGAGAGTCTGTGCCATAAGGACGACATCCTCTCCGGGTTTGTTATATACATAACAGTTCGTAAACATAGTTTTAAAGTCTTGTATGCACTCCGAGGCTGAGCTATAGTAGCAGTTCTCCAAACGCTTCTTAATGGTCGCCAAATCCATGGCTTGTTTTATGATCTTATGATAGTCCGGGAGTTTGAGCTTAACCGAGTCGACCGGGTTCTGGAAGGGCCAGGCGAAGTGGTGCTTCCACACCGCCTTCATCACCACTCGCAGCAGGAATTGCAGTTGAGTTGTGTTCCGGCGCTGTTTGCCCGGCCCGGGCACTACCGGCGGCTGCACTATGCCGTTGACCGGCTCGAGCGTCGGCTCACTCTCGCTCTCAGACATGTCTTTCTGTAGCGAACTATTGCTGTAATTGTTGTTCTGCTGTTGCGTCGGAATCATTGGAACTGAAGAGGAATTGACGGCAATGTTAGGCGAAGAGACGAATCCTCGAACTATGCTCTGGCCAGTCGTGTCTTGAGATCCGCCCATCCTTTGCACCCATAGTCAACAGTTAGTACATATGGTTAGTCTAAGAGGTGGGAAAGAAGGGTAGGGAGGGTAGGGAGAGGATAGAAAGGGAAGGGAGGGAAAGGCAGTGGTCATACCCGGTCTCCATTTAAATGGTCCAAAAGTGTGTCAATTACTCGAAGCACACAATCACTGATGACATACATTAACCACCGATTGTGTCACTCATTCAGCAAATACTGCAATCAATGCAATCAATCAATTATTCAAATTATAATTAGATTAATGTCTAAACAAAAACACATTTATTTGAATTGATTGACTCAAAGGCCAGACATTGGTTACTATTGTTTGCAAAACAACAAAAGGAGGCTTTGATTGGTTTGAATCAATTCCAGCACTCATTCAATCATTTGATGATTGCTTGACATAAGGTTTTGATGTATTGTATAAATTGCTAAAAAGGTATATAAGTATTGACTAAATTATGTAAATTGTGTACAAAATAATCATAAAATCAAATAAAAGCTCAAATTTGTTGACCACATGTAAAGTGTGTAAAACGCGTACAAGTGTTGGCGCGTTTCGTCATGAGTGCCATCTATTGGCCGCCACTTCAATGCCTTTACGTCTATGTCTTACTAATCCTATATTGAATTTATGCCTAAATTACGCAAATATTTCGACATTTCGATCAAATCGTGTGATTCGCCGATTGTCTCGACTTTCGGTCATATTTTGTTATTTTGTTAATTAGTAGGAATTGAGACTAATTTCCAATAGAATGCATGTCTGGCACCAGAAGTGCACATTAGGCCTATCGGTCGACCTAACCCTAACCCTAATCTGATCCGAGTCTTAGCCAACAATTGGGATAATCTGCGCAAACATATCGATGTAATAGAGATCTAAAGACTAAATGAGTAAACATTTGCTAAACTATCGACTGATTGAGAGCTAAGACTAACGAACTCTCGATCGGAGAGTAAGGGTCAGAGTCTGAGCGGCAGTTCAGGTGTGGACTCAATGAAAGACAGCACTGATTGCTTGGATTCATTCAAAATGATTGTACGGATCGGTCATACGATTAAGTGGTCGGTCGGCGGTCGCCGGACAGTCAGTGGTGGCCACACGAGCGGTGGTCTACGGTTGGGCTAATAGTGTTTTGCGGAACGAATGGTGGCCTTGAAGTGAGTCACAACACACTTGTCTGCACTGGTGTTCATCACATATACGACAATCAATTCAATTAAATTACTAACAATTTAGTCAACAAACCGTTGGTTAGACTCGAATAATGGCTGATAAGGCCTAATAGGAGTGGATGTGAACCTAAAACACATTATATTTAGCAAATTGTCATCACTTGCAGCGACTAATGGCATCGCATTCACAGCCAAACAATGTCTGGTCTGAGGCAGAGCACAGGCTATTGCTGTCTATGCTATGCTGTATGGCTGGGCTATTGGCTCAGCACTGCTCTAATGTACAGCTCTCTCAGCAGACATAGCAGACACAGCACAGGCTCTGCACAGCACTGCCTAACAGAGCCAACGAATATGGAGTTGAGTTGACTTGTTGTGGAGTAGAGCTGAGCCAACGCTCTCCCCAACGCTCTCCAGCGCGAGCACCGACAGCACAGACAGCACTGGCGGCCCAACTGTCAGCAACACTCACTCACTATAACAGCGACACTACCTCTCGCGCTCCTATTGGCTGCCATCCACTCACGTGACGCCCTTTCATACCTTTTCTCTTTTTCGATCCATTCATTCAATTAAATCTAATTCCGTTTAAACCGATATTTGTTTCTAAATTCAATACATTTTCATAAAATCTCAGTTCAAATCATTTGCATCGACTATAGCCGTACGAATGGCGCCGATATTCAGTGCATTCGTAGCACTCGTTCCTCAGTCTCTCCTGTGTCTCGCTTTTGGGGCGTATCCACCACTGCCTCAACAGCCCAGTCAGCCCTTCCCTCATTGGCTCACATTCTCACCAATACTCGACTCGATTGAATCGAATCGAAATTGTGGCCAAATATGAAACCAATGCCGAACTACCGGTAGTGCCCAAACAGGCCTTCCTTTCGTTCAACACTTTGGCCACAAATTATGGCTTAAATAAGAGAGAAAACGAACCAATTCTTAGTTTAGTTGCGGCTAAGGCTTAGAAAGAGCCGATCGGTCGACAACTCTCTAAACAATTAATTTCTATTCGTTTATATCCCATAACTCCTGAAGAATGTACCGAAAGAACAGAAAGCGCTTCCGTCTATCTCTAAATCAAATTCTTTCATACATTTGATGGAAAAGTCTAAAGACTTGTGAATAAACTTCAAAACAATAAACAATTTTTATTTATTGTCAATAAAATTACCAAAAATTAGTTCAAAATTAAATTAAATTTATTGCGAATTAAAAATTATAAAAATATTGTAGAAATAAAACATCGATTCAAAGCAAATAACCCCTAAATGAGAGAAAACATGAATTAGTATTCGCCTAAACTCGAAGATGAGTCATATCATCGCAACTTCAAACTTACGGCAATTTCATTCTCATGAAGACCCAAGTGGTGAGGAATGAGACGATTATTAGTATAAATCCGATCGCAATCAGTAGTATTCGGTTGAGTTTAGGTGTGACCGGACTGTGAGTGTTGTCTAATATGACAAACCCGAGTCCGCCTAATGTGAACAGAAGACTGGAGGCCAACCCTTCCATTATGTACTGCCCGTTCACTCTGTACGGCATGAAAGCCACGGGTCGTGAGTGGCCGGACTCGTCGACAGTCGAGCCGATAGACGGCGGCTCTACTATTACGTCATATATTATGCCTTCAATTCATTAAATTTATATTAGACTCAGTTTTACTCAAACTATCAATTCATTAGTCAATGGCAGACATAGCAGACATAGCAGACATACCTCCGCAGACCAGGAAATAAGAGACCAAAACGAAAGAGTAGACAACCATCGGTGAGGGCTGTTTGAGCCAACCGGGTCGCTTCAACTTCAGGTTCGGCACCTCCACCAACGAGAATGGTATGGCGTATAGCGATTCCAGAGTCGATCCCATTTCGTCGTTATATTGCACTCAATTAACACAATTTAAACCAATTATTGATTTGAATCAAACGATTGCCAAATCACTACAAAATTGATTGACGATTGAGTGGACATAGACTGTAATCACATGTTAGACGTCGTTCACATACTATGTTCTGTTTTGCAATGTTTTTAAATTAAATTATTATTATTTTTTAATTATTAAAATGATTTATTGACAAGATATTATTTAATATTAATTTAATACAATTTTATTGTTAATAGGTCAATTTTGTATTAAATTTAACTTAACATTGAGTATATTTTACTTCTATTTATGTAACATTATTTGTGTAAATAACTGCAAAACTAAAGCAAAACTTTAAAAATTAAAATCCAATTCTCGAAAAAGTGTAAACATTTAACTGTAAAGTAAACAACAATTTTGTATTGAATCGTGAATTGCGATTAATATTGCGAATAATGTATAATATATTTTGCAATCAAATGAGAAACTGTTTGTCGGTTCGGGTGAAGAATATTCGTGGTTTAAGTGGTCTTAAGTCGGAAATGGGTTCGGATGT
This sequence comes from Porobelba spinosa, assembly GCA_034699545.1. Classification (NCBI taxonomy): domain Eukaryota; kingdom Metazoa; phylum Arthropoda; class Arachnida; order Sarcoptiformes; family Damaeidae; genus Porobelba; species Porobelba spinosa. Next base: position 10,958 of record JAQIYC010000553.1, read on the forward strand.
GAAGCGACTCCGAAAATGGAAACGACTTTTTGCGTTAAGTCTTTTCGGCATTACTTTAACGACTGCTCTATTGGTGAAGAAGTATAAGAGAAGACAATGGTTTGAGATATTGCAGAAAACAAAACGATTGCAAGTATTGAATGCATTGTTTGTTTCAATCGATTGTTCGATTAATTCTAATTTGAAACCAATTTCTACCGAAGGGCCAGAAATTCGGTGAATTAGAGTTATTCGAAATGAATAATATAGTGATCGCCGAACCGGTGGTCAAGTCCTGGAAGAGTATCGAGTCGTTTGAATTTCGTGGCGAAGATGTGGTGTTGAGTGCGTTCCCGAAGGCCGGCATAACATGGCTTCAAGAGATTGTTTGGCTCATCGCCAATGACCTCGACTTCGAATCCGCAAAATCCAAATCAATTACTGAAAGGTTTCCGTACTTTGAGTTTCCGACGCCTGGATTCAAGTCAATCGAAGGCCTAAAGAGTCCGCGTTTTATAAAAACTCATTTAACGCCGACTTTGCTCTTCAAAGACAAATATCTCGATTCAAATGATATGAATAGAATCGAAACATTGCCGAAAATAATCACTATTTTTAGGTAATTTTGGTTTAATTTTACTTTTTTTTAACCAAAATTTAGTTAAACTTGTTTTGGATTCGATGAATAGGAACCCGAAAGACGTAATCGTATCTTATTATCACTTTTCGCGAATGAATTTAATGATTGGATATAAAGAAAATTTTGATGACTTTTTCAACCGCTTTATCAAAGGTTCTGTGCCTTACGGCCCCATTTGGGACCACTATTTGGATGTTTTGAATTGGAATCAAAACCAGTCTCTCGTCGATACGAATAAACAGATTTTAATCATTCATTTCGAAGATTTAAAAAGAGATTTTTCAAATCAAATGAACAGAATTTGCGAATTCATTGGAAAACCAAAACTAAGCGACGAAGAGATGAAAGAACTGGAACTTCACTGTAGTTTCGATAAAATGAAGTCCAATCCTTCGGTTAATTATAAATATTGGGATGACTTAGGGTTTAGAGATAGAAATGAATCCGAATTTATGAGAAGAGGACAAATCGGTGACTGGAAGTACTACTTGAGTGAAGAGCAAAACATAATTATCGATAAATTAATTGATGAGAAGTTAGGAAATAAAATAAAATTTATTTATCAATAAACAATTGTTCTATAATTTGGCAATTGTTTTGTTTATTGTTTATTAAAATTAAAAATGTTACTGTTTCAAATTTAGGTCAATTTTGAAATTTGAATTAATTAGTAATTTATTCAAAACTTAAAACGCGATTTAAAAGTCGAAACATTTATTCCTGGTTTGGATTGTTTTCGTATTTCGATTCCAAATAAGTCATAATTTTGTCTAAATTATTCATTTTCTGGTTAAGTGACGCCAACTTCACTTTACATGAATTGTCTGTTAATTAATTAGAATTTTTTAATTTAAATTAATTTTCAGGTTGGAGGTTAAATTTGAAGGTTGGACTCACAAGCAAATAAATTTATTTACTTTTAAAAATAATTTACATAATTTTGAGCTTTGCGTTTCTGCAACTTTTAAACAGGGTTGACCAATGGAGGCTAAAGTCCGCAAATCCCCTGAGAAAAAACTGGTCTCTAAAACCCTCCCTAAGGTTTTGCTCGAATATAGGATCTCGTCTAAAAATTTTTGGCGACTTAAGGTGACCGGAATTTTTACCCTCATTTTGTACAAGTGGCGTTAATTTAACTAAATTAAGGTTATATCCGGTTTAAATTCAGTAAAATGGCTTAGATTAGTTTTAATTTAGTATAAATCCAATTAACTCAGTTTTCAGAAACAAAATGGCGTTTTTTAATACTTTTTGAAAAAAATGTATATATAAATTCGATCGGACTGCGCCCTCCAGAAATATTTTATTAATTTTTATTATAACTCTTATCCTGTATATTTGTATGTTTTATAATTGCAGCGGTGTACTGTTTATTATAACTGTTAACCTGTATATTTGAATGTTTTATAATTGCAGCGGTGTA
>JAQIYC010000554.1:0-12991 GCA_034699545.1 Porobelba spinosa
GAATAGAGAACACTCGCTTATGCCCTCTGTGTTACTCCTATCTAATAGACTCGTTTAAAGCAGCTTAGATTTAAACTATATTTTTTTAGTTAACAAAAAAGAAAAAAAATGTCTAAATTTTAAGCGATGTCTTTTCTTTTTAAACCCTAGGGTGATAAAAACCATTTTTTCAATCCTGCTGTAGATGAAAGGCTTACAACTTGTAAGTTACAAGTTATAACAAAGCTAAGGCAAAGAACCAAGGTCATTACTTTAAATAACAAATCTAGAAGCTATAACAAAAATACACTGGCAAAACTAACAGTTTAACTTTTAATTTAAAGGGAAGATAATTGAAAGACTTAAAAATGAGTCAATCGAGTTTAGAAATAAATAAGAAACACAAAAATTAAATTGACAATTTCTGTCGTAAAACTTTTATTTTATTTTAAATTTGTTTCAATACGTTTCCACTGAACTTGTACAACGGTTAATAAAAATATGCTTGTTTATAAATTATATTGGCATATTATTTTAATATTTAAATTAAAAACGCCAACAATTCATACTTGCAACAGCGTATACAGTAAGATAAATGCAAATTATATTACCAAGTTAAATATAAATTAAATGATAAACTCATAAAATTGAATTTGAGATAAAAGACAAGTATGTGTTTCGTCATTCAAAGTCTGCTGTTTTGTAATTCTGTATCAATTCAAGTGTTAGTCGGTTTGAACCGGTGAGTCAAACATTTTTACTAGACTCTTATCAATTATGTTCTATACAAGGTGCAAGGTGAAACAGAAAATAAGTTTTAACTAAAAAGTTTTTACATTAGAAATTATTTTTATTGTTTTGGCTTAAAATAATTAATTAAAAATAATCAATGTGCTTTACGTTTAACACAGCAATTATTAATTGCAAATTAAATTTCAATTGAAAACTGCAATCATTGTTAACATTAATTAACAAATTGAACGCATTTTTGTGTTGACTATACGTTGGAGGGGATGGAGAGGAGAGCGATATATGATCTGCTGATTGCTATTAACGCAAAATTTAATTCTAATATGTTGTGGATGTGATTACTGATTACTAACTATATTCATCGACACAATAGCAATACGAGTAACAGAATTTTAAAATAAATAAATAATTTAAAAATAGCATCACATCCGGAACACGTATCGCAACAGCAGAATGTTTCTCATTTAAGCGTTTTGTTGACAATAATTATATTATTACGAATGAGAATTGAAGTCACATATACTCGCCTTTTATACTCACCTATTCTCGAGTCTTCTTCCAGTCATTAACACACAAATAAATATTAAACTTATATTCAAATTGCTTTCACATACAGTCAGAGCACAACACATCATAATCGAACTCAACTTTCACTCAACTCCTTCTCATTCTATTAACATCTAATCTCTACTTCTTCTATCCATAAATCCATGAGACCTCTAGTACTAAAAAATAGTATATAAGCTTGGTGCAAACTCCTCATTCGGTATGCTGTGACCCTAACAAACATTTGATTCGGTTCTCATCGAAGTTAGGCTAACGGCGGCTGCTTTCCTCTTCTATCCCCGGATTGCTTCTAATCTTTGCCGGATTCTTCTCTTGCTTCTCCGGCTTGGAGTCTGGACAGACTCATCGAAAGTAAAGTTCTTCCGAAGCCTTGGTCGACACAACCGCTTCTTCGGCTCTACCCTCAACTCAACTACCACTTCATTCGTTTGACATTCGGTTTACCGGTTGGCAGTTGGACTGACCACCGGCAGATAGTGACACCTATCGGCACAATCATCTTTATTTCCGCAACTGTCAACGGAGACGCCACCTATCGACTGCTGGCCGTAATTTCCGTCAACACACCTTCTACGTCATCTATCGACGCAACCTCGGCGTAACAATATTTTGCAATCGAAATGATTGAAACTTAAGTTATTCAATAAATGCTATAAATGATTATTATTGCATATTTGCATTTATTCACAATTGTTGTCTAAAAAGTAATAAATTATATTTGTAATGAATTTTATAATTTAGAAAAATATTTAAAGTAGGGTCCGGGTAGGGTTAGCTTAAAAACAAAATTTTGTATCCCCACCAAAATTTGGGGTCAAAACACCATTTTTTACCAAAAACCGCAATAAAGTTGTGACGACCGCAAGAGTTGATAGGGTTATTAAGTCTATCAGTTGCGCCAAAAGTGTTGGCTCAGTTAGAATGCTATAAAATAGTATTCGAACTGAGGTCTTATGTTGTCTTACGATAACTTTGTGGTCAAGTTATCGGGACTGGATGTGTGCCGAAATCCCGGTTTATGATGAAAAATAATCAACAATTAAACACAGTTTAAGATAAAGTTTATTAGGTTTTGTTATCTCGACGAGAAGACATACAAAATGGTATTTGAATATGAGAAGTGTTAGGGTCTGTGACTCGACAAGGAATGCTTGCAGAGTTAGAGTGTGTTCTGACTATGAGCGCCAGAATAGTAGAGATTAGGGTCAGTATAAGGATGTGTGAACAGTATGTGTTTACAGTTAAGTTATTTCAGGATACATTTCTAAGAATAGATGCAAAAACAATGTCATAAAAGTTAAGAATACATTTGATTAGGAACAAAAGGATTAAAATAAGTAGAAATGTATGTCGAGCCCTCTCAAAGTTAAGTTAATTTAATTTAACTGGATTTAAACTAAACTGCGTTAATTTAGTAAATTAGCCATTTTGCGAAGGCAACCGGAAGTTTTCTAGGAAAAGTCCTTATCCGAGCAAATTTTGGGGGATTAGAGACCAAATATTTTCCTCGGTGGAGTTGAGAGGCTCACTAACCCTGGCTAAAAAAATCAATTATTTACATATAAACATTAGTTTTATTCCTTAAATATTCCGTCAAATTTTCAGTTTCAAAACTTTTATCCCTTTATTTACCCCAAACCGATTTGACCGCTTCATCTCAATTAACTGTTGAAATAATAAATTTACAGTAAAATTCGATTTTTATGATTTGATTAAAGTAATGGAAGTTGTTGGTTTGAATTATTATTCATAATTGGATTAGTTTTTAGATAAATTACATAACTTATAAATTGTAGTCAGTTTACATTGGCGTTTCGGTTAACAATTAACAGTTAACTATCATCAGTATTACAGTTTCGGTATAAACTTATTTAATTTAAGTTAGAATTCAAATGATGAAACTTATTGTTCAAATAGAAATGAGGCGCACATTAAGCGGCTATAGTCGAGGTCTGCAATCGAGTGGTGGTCCACAGGAATTGAAACTAAGTTTTGTATTTAATTACAAATAGTCGTAAATTTTGTAATTTGGACTTAGCTCACACACAAAATGAATTTTTGCAAACTTAGAATTATTCACTAAAACTCTATTTGGAAACTGTTTTGAGAAAACAAGAAAATGATTGGCAAACGCGCGCTCAGACAACAAAAGCATTTGACAAAAACAAGAATACCAGTTGAATTTTACTGTAAAAATTGTATCATCGTAATTATGTTTTGACAATAAACTATTTCATTAAATTTAGATAAATATAAACTTATTTAATTTAATCTTAATTTAGCATAAAAATGATATTAAATATTTATTTAAATTTAATTAATTATATTTACTTTAAATATTTCTAATCTTATAATATCGCTTCAATTGAAGGCCAACAGGTACAAATACCGTTGAGTATTTTATAAAAAAATAATAGTTTAATTTTTAAAAATATGCCGTAGTATATGGTAAAATTTTTACTAAGTACATTATGCGGCATAATTTATGCCAATAAGATTAGTCTTACGGCCAGTTTTTAATACATGTATCTCAAATTTATATTGAATTTTATATCAACGTCAAAGTAATGCTAAACTTAGCTATAAAACAATTTCAGATAATTTTAATTTTTATAAGATTTGTAACATTGCTATATCGTCGAAATTCAATCTAGTACATTACCAGTTTATTTCATTGCGGTATATTACTAGGTTATTTATTTTGAAATAATTTAAAATTATTATTATTATAAATTAAATTAAAACACATCTTTATTATCGGTTCTGTGTTATAAACGTTCGGAATAAAAGAGGATAAGCATTCAAATACTTTAAAATATTTAGCCGAAATCTTTGGGAGGGGGAGTGTGCGGGGTTATGACGATAATTGCAATTTGTCTCATTTTTTAAATGCTTTAAACTGATATTAAACCCAATTTAAGCTAAATTAACTAAATTAACACTAAATTAATTGTATAATTAACAACAATTTAGCAACAATTTAAGCTAGTCAAAATAAACACAAATACAAATAATTTGTCGAGAGCCTTGGGCAAATTTTAATCGGCTCCTTTTCTCTCTTATTATTGTTTTATAATATTTATAAACATAACTAAAATATTTAAATTTTATTATTATTTGTTTAAAACAATTGTTGAGCGATTGATATAGAGATCAATATTACAAATATACTATAAACTGATAATAAATATCAATAAATAAATAAAACCATAAATTCCAGTAAAAAATACTTTTAAAAAACCACGAAATGTGTTAAGACTTGAAAACAATCCGAAATTAATGATCAAAATCTAAGTGAAGATATTGAGCGACAAATATCTTAAAGACTTTCAACAAGTTATTAACCGTCGGATTGTGTATATTCTGTCGATTATCGCTGTCTTTGTGCCAAACCTCGGGAAACGGCGTCGGAATGATGTGCAGAACGGGAACGCCTTTGTGGACGAACGGGATGTGATCGTCTTCGATGCCACCGAACCAGGACTTGGAGTTATGGAAGTACTTAGTGGCGGAATGGGGTGCCGGCGCTTCCATTCGGTTCAGTTCGTTCAGCTTCTGCTCGATTTTGACGATTCGCGAGTAAAGCGAATGCGTGTCTGAGAAGTGGCTGTAAAAGGTCGGGTTGACGGCACCCAACAGGTCCAACAACACCATTACTTCCATTCGATCGATCTCTGAGTTCATGTCAGACAAGTGTCCGCAAAGACTGTGCTCTTCAGGAGTTGTCAAAAATTGTTTGCGATTCCAAGTGTTGGCCAAATGTCTCGACCCGTAGAGCGAGTCGTCTTCACTCCAGTTGACAAACGCCTCTTCGCCGTCGAAGAAGATTATCTGAAGAGTTGTATCGCTCGAAGACTGATATTTAGATTAAAATTTGATTGAAATTTGAATCGAAATTAAATGAATAAATGAATGAATGATTGGTTAATACCAAAAGTCTATTGGCTTTCAAATACTTGTCTAAACTTTTAGCGATTTGAACGATGAGAGCACAGGGAACGGCCGAATCGGTTGCGCCCACAAAACGACCCGATTTTGACAGCTTTGAGTCGTAATGACAGGAAAGGACTAAACGTTTGCAAGACTTGGGGTCAAGAGTGGCGACAATGTTAGTGAACTGCTTCGGGCCGTACGGCGTCTGAGCCGAGAAGGCGTCCAATTCGAGACTCCAATCGAGTTCTGTCATCACGTCTGTCAGGTATTGCCGAACCACTGAATGGCCATCACTTCCCGGCACTCGAGGTATGAGCAGATGATCGACGGTTTCGTTGAATTGTCGAAAGTCTTCGTCACTTAATTCGGATAATCGGATGAAATCGGAATCCGTTACTTTCGGACTTTTGTGCCATTGGTTTGGATTCCAATTAACGGCTTTTGCGTATAAATTGTTGTTTAATAAGTATTTGATTAATACTATTATCGGCAGAAAAAACAATGCATTCAATAAAGCCATTGAATGACTGAATGACTGAATGAAGAATTAATTTAAACTTAAGTTTTAACCAAAAATAACAATATTTGTAAAAATACTAATGTTTTGAATTTAAAAGTCTTAAACACGTCATAAGGTCTTCCGTTGAGTGATTATCACATAATTATACATAAATCCCAACATATGTTCAATTAAATCAATCATTAAATTGTATCAACAGTTGAGTCTGTCTTCACTTTATTTATTAACTTATCATTAGTTTCTAAACTCAACCCAAACTTCATTTAATAGACATAAAAATGCTTTTTAATTATTATTAAGTCTAATATATTTCATATTGTTTTAGATCTGAATCTATAAATCCATACAAACTATTGATATAATAAATTCAATCAAATTCTTTGCCCGAATTGAATAGTTTGTCAAATATTATAATTTTTAATAACATGTATAAAATATTAAATGGAAAAATAATATTAAAATTTAACCAGGTTCAATATTATAAAGATGCTTATTTGTATATTGTTATAGCGATATCTAAAAGTAAGTCTGTTCAAATTTCGAGTCAACTGTTGTGTAATTCATAACTTATTGACAACTCTTTTGGTGCCAACTCTGCAAATGTATGAAAACATTGTTTTAACTCTTATCTAAATTAATAACAAATACAATCGCAGTTAAGATTTAGATTGAAAAGTCTTAAAGTCTTTACAAATAATCGTAAAATGTTTTGAATGCACCAAAAATTGATGACAACATCAGTACATCTCAACGACTCTATACTCTGCTCTACACATACAGTGTATATGCAGTGCTTCAGAAGTACTGAATGTACTCATGTGTACCGATTCGATGTGGGGTTCACTTCAATAATCGACGCCAACTATAACTCCCAATATTCGGGCGTAAACGCAGTTATTATTGCATTTAATTAATTGCAATTAATAAAAATGTTTTGTTTTACAAACTTATTAACTTATTAATGATTTAGCAATATATTAAACTTTATCATGCTGCATTTATAAAATTATCTATTTCAAAATCAACGTAGACCTGGTGAGAATTATAAATGTTTTATAGATTAATTTTCAAGAATTGATTTATTTACAGTAATAATGAGTAATCAAAATATTAACATCATAATTTTTAAAAGTTGCTTATTATCGAAATATGAATTTTATTTGATATTCAAGAAATAAGAAATGAAATATTTGAAAATTAAATTTAAACAAAATAATTTTAATATATATATAAATATATTACCATACAAGTTTCGTATTTAAAATTCGTAAATATTTTTTATGTTTAAGAAAAACACGAAAATATATTTTACAATAAATGTCTTCGCATTAAAAATTTTCGGCGATTTCATTAATTTGCTTTAAACATAATTTTATAATTAAAGGATTTAAATAATTATTGCAAAAATGATGAAAAAATCATGATTTGCTTTTTGTTTTCTTTTCTCAAATGTGCCTTGATAAAAAAAATTAATGATTGAAATGCTGTTTCTAGGAGCCTTTTAGGGAGCTATAATATCTGCAGGCGCCGATTAATGAAAAAACTTCTGGAACATTTGTAACTTTTGTTTATGCATTCATTTGTTTTTTCGACATTATTTATGTATATAAATAATCGGTACAAATAGTTTAAGAAAGTACAAATCATATTATTAATTGAAAAGTTGATCACCAGTACAAAAATTATGCATATTATGAGAGATAAGCAACTAGGTTAAGAATATTTGCAAATTCATGTCCACAATTAAAAACTAAGCGCCGATCGATGCCAATGTACTGTCGCATACATTTGAAATTATCTCAATTCATACATAAATAAAGTGTCGAATGTTTAGTATTGTAGCGGTGGTTGTCATGGCTACAGATGATGTAAGTTTGCACTAAATCACGAGTCAATCCAATGTTGATTGCATTCACATTACAAACACACAATCACTTGCTTTATAACGATTGACACAAACTCTCAAATACTTCAAACACTTAAGCGATTCGTTTCTATTTAATTAATTTTATACTTTTTTTAAATTTATGTTTAGATGTGTTTCTCAGTTTATAATTATTTATTTCTTAATTTAATTTAATTTAATTTAATTGAATTTATTTTATCACAATTTTAAACGTATTTTGTTTTTATTATTTCGTAAATATATTGGTAAGTAATCCAAAATTTATTTTTATTTTACTATTTATTTAACTTTAAAATTGCATAACTTTTTACATAAACTTTTTGTTCTAATTAATTGATTTATAATAAACACAATTTGTTAACTAATTAATTGCAAAAAAGTTTGCATTTATTTGTTAAACACGTTTTGCATTAAATTGTCTCATTATATGTTTGATTAATTGGTTTGAATCAAATGGTTAAGTAATAGATATATGATATCATATATCTCTAGTTTATAGATATATTTGAAGCCATTTTGACATTGCATTGGAGGTAATTATAAGCCTTAATAATGTACTTGAATTGAAATTGATTTAAATATTGTGTTAGCTTTTGATCAAATGATCATTTGATTGAATTCAAGGTTGACTTGAATTGCGGTAACATTTCAGTCGTTTAGCACTACGTCTGATAATAGAAGGAAAATAAGTTTAAACTTATTTAAAACGCGATAACTATTTGCGACTTTTGATGCTTTCGCTTATCTATTAGTTATTTCTACACAATTATTACTAAAATATTCAATTAATTTAATGTTTTATGATTTACAATATTTCTTAAATGGATTAAACTAAAACTCATATAAATCAAAACATGTGATACTTTAGAAAGTTTTATGAAATGATAAAAATCAAAACCTAAGGAGAGTTGCAATAAATGCTTAGTTTTCATAAAATTTAAATAAGTTTAGTTTGAGTTAAATATTTAATTATTAATTTAGTAATTTGATTCAAAAATAAAATTAATAAAAAATATTGAATAATTGATTTAAGAAACACTTGAACTGAACTGAACTCAATTTCTAAATTTTCTTACCGTTAAATATAATAACAATAAAAATAAGTTTTACTCATTTTGTGGTTCACTTCAACACAATTCAAACTTTTTTGTAATACATATCCGTTTTTCATTCAGTAATTCATTTTATTTTAAAAATTTCTTTATTTAAGGAAATTATTAATTAAATGTTTGTTTCCGTTTACTCGATATAATTAAATATATAATTTAAAACACAAAATGTCAACCAATTAATCAAATTATGTTCAGAATATTTCAGTTAACGCAGAAAAAGTAGTTTTGAGTAGAAATTTGGAAATTGTGTAAAAGTTTTATTTTAAGAATTAAAATGACTTAACATTTAATGAAAATACATTTTATGTGATTTATTGCAGTAATCATCGAAACAATCGGCGAAATGGAGACAATGGAAGAGAACCCGTCGTCTTATTTAGGTTTTGTCGACTATCTTATAGTCTTAAGTCTATTAGGTTTGGGATCCTATTATTGGTTTTTTATACGCAATAAGAGTAAAAAGTCTGAATTCGACACCTCTTCCATCAAAACCTTTTCGATTGAGTGAGTTATCAGTCTTTTAGTCAATTAGAGCTAAAATTGATGGAAAACTAACGAATTAATCGTTTTTAGGCCTACTTTGACGAGAAGTCAATCGGAAACGGGTTTTATCAGTAAAATGAAATCAGGCGTAAGTAGTGTCTCACCCGTGCCCTCACCCGTGCCCTTACCCGTGCCCTCACCCCTGACTATCATTAATTAAAACTATTGAAACTAAATGATATAAAATAACTTTGAAAATAGGGTCGAAATATAGTAGTATTCTATGGCTCCCAAACTGGAACCTCCGAAGAATTCGCGGCCCGACTCGCGAAAGAGGCGACGCGTTATGGAATGAAGGCTATGGTCGCCGACCCCGAAGAGTGTGATATGGAAGAGCTCTCGAAAATATCTGAAATTGAAAACTCTATAGCGATCTTCTGTATGGCCACCTATGGTGAGGGCGATCCCACTGATAACGCACAGGAGTTCTATGAATGGCTGCAAAATGGCGGATCGGATTTGACGGGTTTGCGATACTCCGTAAGCAATACATTTATATCATTCGATTCGAGTGTTTCTAAAACTAAGTTTTGAACAAAAGGTGTTTGCGTTGGGAAACAAGACATACGAACACTACAACAAAATGGGAAAGTATTTGGACGTAAGGCTCGAAGAACTCGGCGCCACTCGAGTCTATGAGCTCGGGATGGGAGACGACGACGCAAAGTATGACATGTTTTCCCTTTTGTTTGTCGATTCAGTAATTAATATATGAATTGATTGATAGCATTGAAGAAGACTTCATCACTTGGAAGGACAAGTTCTGGGCCTCTGTTTGCGAACAGTTTGATCTACAAACGGGTGAAGACGTCAGTTCTCGACAATACGAACTGATAAGTCACGACGACATACCCACAGAGAAGGTGTTTCGCGGAGAAGTGGCTCGACTTAACTCTTTTGTCGTACAAAAGCCGTTAGTATTTGTTTCGTATGTTTTTCAAACGATTTGTTAAAAATTGAAACTATTTTCAGTCCATTCGACGCAAAGAACCCATTTTTGGCTCCGGTTTCGGTCAATCGAGAGCTCTATAAGGGTTCGCGTTCTTGCCTTCACATAGAACTGGACTTAACCGGATCTAAGCTCAGGTAAGAAAGAGATTCAAATTTTAAATAATCAAAGATTAACCGAAACGATGGCACAGGTATGAGGCCGGAGATCATGTGGCCGTTTATCCGAAGAACGACACGTCATTAGTTGAAAAAATTGGTTCATTACTCGAAACGAATTTGGATTCAATAATCACTTTGAAGAACTTGGACGAAGACAGTTCGAAAAAGCACCCGTTCCCCTGCCCCACCTCCTATCGCACAGCTCTTCAGTTCTATACCGACATTACGAGTACTCCAAGAACTCATGTCTTGAAAGAACTGTCGGAATATACGACTAATGAAGAACATAAGGCTTTCCTCAAAACCATCAGCTCTCCTACCGAAGAGGGAAAGCATCTCTACTCGGATTGGATAATCAAGTCCTCCCGAAGTATTGTTCACGTGTTGGAGGACTTGCCGTCAGTTAAGCCCCAATTGGATCATTTGCTGGAGTTGTTGCCACGCCTTCAGCCCCGATATTATTCGATCTCTTCGTCTCCCAAACTATTCGCAGATTCGGTGCACTTGACGGCAGTTGTGGTCGAATACGATACGAGTGCCGGTCGAGTGAATAAGGGTGTGGCCACTAATTGGCTCAAAGCACAGCTGCCGAGTGAGAACGGGCACAGAGTAGTTGTGCCGGTATTCATACGACGCTCTCAGTTCCGATTGCCTGCAAAACCACAAACCCCTGTCATTATGATAGGGCCCGGAACGGGATTTGCGCCGTTCAGGGGATTCATTCAGGAGAGATGGCATATGAAACAGAACGACAAACCCATTGGAGAAACCATTTTGTACTTCGGCTGCAGAAAGAAATCCGAAGACTTCCTCTACGAAGAAGAGTTGACTCAATACGTGTCGAACGGCTCGCTCTCCAAACTGTATACCGCCTTCTCTCGCGACCAACCGAACAAAATATATGTGACTCATCTGCTCAAGAATAACATGAAAGAGATCTGGAATATCATCGGCGAAAACGGCGGACACATCTATGTCTGCGGGTATTGTCGATACGCTTTTGCTTTTTTGAATTTGTATTTATTTAATGCAATGATTACTCATTTGTTATTATTTCCAAACCTATTAAGTGATGCCCGAAATATGGCGCGAGAGGTGAAGGACATCATAATTGAGACCATTATGACTGAAGGCAATAGAGATAAAGCCAAAGCTGAGAGTTATCTCAAGCAAATGGAATCTCAACGCAGGTATTCGGCGGACGTCTGGAGTTAAACGATATTTTAATTTAGTTCAAACTCTTCATCGAAAGAACATTAAAATAATTAAATGTATTATAAAGTGAATTGAAATCAAATATTCTTTCGATTTATTTCCATTTTTTTAATCAATTATTAGTTATTTTAGGAAAAAATACATATATTTTGGAATAAATTAAATATTTTCATTAAATTTTAAAACTTCGATAATTGCTGTTATATTTGCAAAGATTTTGAATAAAAGTTATGCAAATTCTGACATTAATTAAATGAATTGATTTTTACGTTTGATTGAGTTTTATAAAATATGCTTGTACATTGCTTGTACCAAAAAGTTGTCAGGTGCAAACGGCTGCAACAATTTAAGAAAATAATTACTTGTTTTGACAACAACCTAAAGGGAGGTTAACACCAAAAGAGGATGTCTTTGGTTACAAACGATAATTAGAGAATCCAATTATGATAATCACATAAAGTGTGATTCATTCGGAATCATTCAAAATAAGAGTTTATATAAAAATTATTCTAATAATGAACATTGCAATAGGGCTACAGGGAATTTCCCTCGCCATAATTTTATTTTCTGAAATTTATTTTTTCTTATTAAATAGAACAATTTTTGATAATTATATAATTAAAAGTTATAGCGGCCAACGCTCATGGCAAGATATAAAATTAAATATTTGAATTTTTACTTGCCACTAGTCATTCCTGTATTTAATTTTTAATTACAATTTGTTTAAATGAGAATGTCTTATACATTAGGGATGTACAAGGGGGGGGGGTTATGGCAAAATTCGAAATAGAGAAAACAAATTCTCAAATTACACCCCCCCCCCCAAACGCGAAAAGTTAGGTACACCCCCCTAAAAAAATTTTCTGAAAAATAGTCTATTTTTTGTGGACTTTTCCGGAAAATTGACGTATTTTCGGGTTTTCCCCCTTAAAAATGACGTAATTTATGTCTAAATTCGGGTTAAATTATCTAAATTTAATCTAAATTCAGTTAAATTTAGCCCCAATTTATGGGCAAATATCGTTTAAAACGCGTTTTAGGCAAAATAACAACTTTTTAAAAAATCTACTCTAGACCCCCAGGCAAAAATCTAAAAAAGTCGGTCATTTTCCTCCCCCTGAACCCCCCTGAACTGACGGACCTTGCACATCTCAACATATACATAATTTCCAATTTGTTTTTTAATTTATTAATTACAGTTTGAAGATATATATTCAAATTTATACATAAAACTCAAATTTTTAGTAACATATTAGTAGTGAATGGTAAATTCGGGCCGTGCCCGATTTTGCCCGATTTTGCCCGATTTTGCCCGATTTTGCCCGATTTTGCCCGATTTTGCCCGATTTTGCCCGA
>JAQIYC010000555.1:0-12980 GCA_034699545.1 Porobelba spinosa
GTCTATTAAAACGATTTGACAAACTGTTACCATAAGAAACAAATGCCTAAAGAATTAGTCGACGAAAAATACCAAAATTTTTTGTTAGTTTTAGAGTAAATTGTCTCAAAAAGTAGAGAAAAATCTTGTTCTCAACTATATATTACATTATTCTCTCCTTTGCTCTAAAAATGATTGAGTCGTAAAAATATCTGTTCGGAAGAAATGAAACAAAATAGTAGAGACGACGAGATGCGAGTGAAGAGAGTGTGAAAAAAGTTATTTTCTCTCAATCTCTCGCTATATGTGTAACAGAAAGTATGCGTTTAATAAAACAGTTATTTATTTATAGGAAAGTTTGTCGCAAAACGAGTTCAACCAAAATATTAAAGTTTTGCGAATTATTATATTCTTTCTGTGTTCGTCGCAATCCTATCCATGTCTGAGCTCTGCCAAAGAGCACCGGGAAGTGAGGGTAAGACGAATAAGAGTTTGTGAAGTAATAAGTGATGCGAACGTTAGTCACGAAAAAGGTTTTAATCGATAAATATATGAGAAATAAAAGAGCGAAAGACAAATAACATTTCGATTGTATTATTAATGCCTATACTGTATATTCAAAGCACTTAAATTAATAATAGCACTAAATGACAGTTTACTTAATCAATTCAATTCAATGCTCTTTATTCCCTGTTCTTCGACTCAAACTAAATCACATTTTTTCGAAATCTCTCACTTTCTGCCAATATATCAAAGAATAGAAAAGTTGTTTCAAAACCGAAAATATCTATAAAACAACCGCTTATTGCGTTAAACGCATGCCTTTCGATGTTGTTTTGCAATTAATAGAAATTTTCATTAATGTTAATATTTATTCGGTGTCTCATAAATAATATAGGTTTACATTAACTTGTTTTGACAGTTATTTCATTAAAGTTTGATCTAATCAACGAAATATGCTATAAATAATCGAGAAAATGCTGTTAACCAGAACCTGGATCTAATTTTCCATTAGAAACACATTTAACTTATATTTTGCTCAAATTAATGTACATTTGGCCACAATTTTCTGTTTGTTTGACTAGTTTTTCAGTTAATTGTTTGTTTGTATGAAATTTCATTAAACTGTTATATCTATTGTAATTCGAAAACCAAATACCAAAAGCCATCAAATGGTGAAATAATTTAATTAATTTATGTCTATTATTATTATTATTGTATTTTTATGAGACATTTATTTAATATTTTTTTACGTGACATAAACTGTGATAAAACTATTAGCGA
Organism: Porobelba spinosa; assembly: GCA_034699545.1. NCBI lineage: Eukaryota > Metazoa > Arthropoda > Arachnida > Sarcoptiformes > Damaeidae > Porobelba > Porobelba spinosa. Next base: position 1,264 of record JAQIYC010000555.1, read on the forward strand.
TAATAATATGCTTTGTTTGCCTCAAATCCATTATTGAGTTAATAAAAGGCCATATTTGGGTCCAAACGAATAGATTGATTGTTAAGATAATTCCTGTCTCTGGTCTCTGTCGCTGTCAACACATCCAATATATGCCAGAGATGTGATGCTGCGATAGGGCCGCCAATACAGGAATACATACCAAACCAATAGATTTAGTCTAAACTTCATTTCAAAATCTTCACTCAGAGCTCAATATTTGTTGTCAAATCAAAAATCTATTGAATTGTCTTCGAATCCCAAACTCCCCGAAAATAACTTTGATTTCTATTAAAGATATTACAAATAAATCTTTAGCCGAAACACTATTTTTGGAAACCATTTGTTTATCTTTTTAAACATAAATATTATTTAATTCAAACTTTTTTGTAAGACTTAAAGGAAGTAATGAATTCTAACTGATTTAACATTTAAATAATAAGCAAATAAATCGTTTGCGTTCTCAAAGTGAAACAAAAATGTCTTTTAAAAACTTTTCCCGAACTCTGGGTTCAATTGATTGATTGATTTTCTTTACATCGAAAAATCAAATCTTTCTCTTTTTCCTCCAGAGATAACATTTTGTTTGTTTACAATCCTTTAGTAAAAGTGTTTTTCTTTAAAATAAACTAAAAAACTCGAAATAAAATAAAATATATATTAGTTTAAACTTTAAAGTATTGGTCGCAGACTTATACAGAGCTTTACGGATAAGAAATTTTTTCTCATTACACAACTTAATACAGAGTAGAAGTAAATATCATTTTTTCTAATCAGAAATAAAATTATTTTCAATACTTTGTTCCAAAGATTAATCAGAATTCCGTTGACTTTTGCGGTGACAACAGTATGAGAGGTATAGAAATGAAAATAACATGACTTTACTCTTATTGTGGTTAGAGTTTCGAGAGTCTGGTCGACACAATATTCTGGCGCTCTCTCGACGAACAGATTAACTTATATTCTCTAAAATAAATATTGTTTTTAGTCAAAAAAACTTCTGACAAAAAGTCAGAAATAATGCGTTGACTAAAGAATTTGCACTAATAAGCGCTGAAATACGAGTATAGGTTTAGGCTTTTGCTCATTGATTAAGTTTTTTTAGATTTTCGACAAATTTTCCTTTTATTATATTATTCATATTTATAGCTCAGTTATGAGCAGTACTTTTAATACTCATAAATATTCATTATTTGTTTTCAATAGCAGTTTTTCCCTCTCATTAATAGTTATGAATCGAGAGTTTTGCACAAAAATTATTATTATTAGAGAAATATAAAGTAAAAACAGTCGTCTCGAGTAATACATAAATTGTGGCAAAGCTTGTCATTCGATTTCTGCAGATCTGTTTTGACTTGTGATCCAAAACTTGTCACAAAAACTGACAAAAAAAGCTTAACTTTTTTTGAACTGCAGTTTTGCAAAAGAATATGAATTTATTATTAAAAATAAACTAAAGAATAGGGAAATACGCGAACGAGAGAATGGAAACGCGTTTGCAATCAGTTATGGCAAGTGTTGTCGAGAAGGGATAGTAAGGCGAATGTCATGTTCTGCTAAATGCAATAATTCTATTGCGATAAGTGATGTAATAATGAGGTCTCTCGCAGTTCTATCACACAATTCCATTAAATAGCACTTTATTTGAGAAGTGGAGGAATCTATCAAAATAAATAGAACCAAAAATAATTGCATTTCATCTGCGGATTCGTTGCCATTCAAACACAACATTTACTCAACCAATCACTGCATTGAATAATTCATATTTTACTTATTGTGCCACAACTTTCAGCTACCCTTACAAACGCCAAACTATTAATGACTATTTAACCGAACAATTGCTCTCTTTTTAGGCAATTATCGAAATGTGAAAAATAGAAAAATAAACATTAAATAAAAGTTTAGTAGTTATGACATCAAAATGCAAATATTAATACAATGAGTAAATAAAAATAAAATCTCGTTATACAACCTCTAAAGCAATAGTCGAAAAGTTCGTATATATCGGAAAAAGCGAATAAATAGTAATAAAATTTAGAGCGAATATTGAATTTGAGTGGAGCCGAGTCGACGACTTCCTGAGGTTTAGGGGTTTAGAGCTTTAGAGCATACTTTCGAATGACGTGAAGATATAAGTGTAGATCAGATGAAAATAGTTAGAAAAAGTGCAAATACTGTTCAAATACTGTTACTCCATATTAGTTACGACATATAAATGGGCGAAACATCACTTTCTCGCCCAAAAAGATTTTTAATGCTTCCAAACGCTGTGAAAAGAGTCCAAACAATCAGTACTCGTTGTGTTGGCATTCAGTGCATAAACATTAGGCACTGCAGCGACGGAACCAACACTTACTTTCACTAACAGTGTCGGCCTTACAGTGCGAACAGTGCGACGAGAAGTGCAAAAAAGTTTTTCGAACCATAAAATCTCAATGAATTGAATGAATGTCTGAATGTCTTGAATGGTTGTCGTTGAGAGAGGAGAGAGTCGTATACTTACAGTGACTGCACTGTAGAAGCGATTGGTTATCATTAAAACATTTGATCGTCGAGACGACAATCTTATCATTTTGTGTACACTTTATGCGAGACTTGGATTAAATCATGAAATAAGAAATCACTTCTCCCTCTCTCTCACACTCTCTCTCAACAACAAAGAGTTTTTATAATTTTCGCCAAAATTTAGTGTCAGAGAGCGTGGAATATATGAGTTGTCGTAAGAATTCTTTAGACATAAATTATTTGATCAATAAATTGTGAACTCAAGAGGAATAAGTGCGATATGACGTGCAGTATGTCTTTACTCTGCAATCAATTCCTCATATCGTTCGCCATTTTCATATCGATAGACAAAGTCGTGTCAAATGATCTACAATTGGATCAAATCGTTAATTTGAAGAACTCGGGCGGCATCGGCTGTGTCCTCGCTGTGCACCCGGAGGTCGAGTCGTGTAAAACAAAATATACGCAAAGAGTGTCGACAGTCGTCGAAAGCGGGCATTCCATGGAATCAGAAGAGTATCGGAAAGAGTTCTGTTGCGGCTTTTGGTCACTTCGGGACTGTGTGGCCGACTCGGCCCGACTAAAGTGTGATACAAAGTCGGCCAAAACTATTGCAAATATGAAAATCTATTCTTCAGAACACGAGAACGTGTTCTACAAGAACTGTGACGGCTTCGAGTACGGGGCCAAACGGTGCGGCTCCGGTGCCTCCCTTTCCATATCGGTGTGGACTTTGATCGCTGCTCTCATTACTTCGTTTCTAATCAGACGATAGATTTGTTTTTCTATTGTTTTGTTTGGATAACAAGAATAGACTCTCTTTTTGTATATCTTGTCATAATATTTAAGTGAATTTTTTAATACAACAAAAACAACAATAAATTTGTTTTTGCAAACATTTCCTTCTTTTTCTGTTTTCGCTATTTTAAGAATCGGGTAAAAAATGGTATTTCGCTGACTCTCACACTTTCTCTTAGCTAATGAGTCTCTGAGTCTCTCTTTTTTCGCGAATAGGTTTTCCTAAGCCTTAAAACAATAGTAAAGAGAGGAAAGAGAGGACTGGCAGAGATGGGAGCGAAGCCTCACATAAGTTATATCTTGTGTTAAATCTTTGAAATCAATTCTCAGTTTGGCTTACAATACAATACAGCGATTCAATGGCGTCAGTATATCATACAATTCGGGATAACTTTTTTTATTGAATAAGTTTTTATCTTAAGATCCCCTCAAATCTGGGCACGAGATCCCAGTCTACTTTTTAGCGACACATTCTCTCTCTGTTTGGCTAAACTGTTTACTATTAGTAAATAACTCAGAGCTAAATGTAAAGCAATTCTTTCGGATCACAATTATTTGTATCCACTCTTTGCCCGAACTCTCGGCTAATGTTTTCAAACCATTTTGTTTCCAAAACAAAACAATAAGTTTTGCAAATAATTCCTCCTCTTTTCGCTTCCAATCACCGAAATCATTAACTAAATTGAATAAATTTTTTATACTATTTTCAGATTCAATTAAAACTTAAATACATTGAAAGTTTCAGAAAAAAAGTTTTCTTTTCTTCTCTTTTTTCCTCAAATCCTAATTAATTTGTTGGCATTTATTTGAAAAAAGAATAAAAATAAATATTTTATTTTTGATTTGCGTTTCCTTTCGTCAATTGTTTTTGTAAATTAATATATCGTAACTGTAATGAAATGTAATTCTTGACTGGGCGGCCAATTATGCTGCGCTCCTACCAATTGTCAGTCACAACCGCACATTCGCTGAGCTATTATTGTTTGCAAAGCTAATGAATTTCGACATTCGGTGCAACGAATACATACTTTTGTCACAAGAAATAAACCAAAATTCCAAAACATACTCCAATTAAATAAATCTTCAATAAAGTTAACACTTTTATAGAAAATATATAATTGTTTAGCAAAAGGCAAGAGAGACCTCTCACTAGACATGTCTTCATATAAAAGGTACATAACTTCCCAGTTTTCACTTTTATAATTGCAAATTATTGCAAATATTAATTATTAAATTAAAATATTTTAAGCTTAAAAGTTTGCATTTATTGAAAAAAAAGTGTTCAAAACTTTAATAATTAAGTTGAATAACGTTAGAAAAAGTAGAACAATAGAAATGGCGTTAAGATTGCGAGCAATGATAAGACCTTTTATGTTAAGACAAGCGGTGAGACAGGACTAGGACTCTCTTGCCTTTGCATCAATTTTGGCGAAAACTAAATAAACAAACGCCTAAATGATTGCATTGATGCAAAATTCATAAACAACTCAATTAGCAAGCTTGTTTATTTTTAAACCCATTAATTTATTCTATGTTAGAAAAAAGATTTTTTGATATCCTTTAAACAAAACGCTTTTAATTAAATATTTTAAAATTTTATGTTTGAATGAATGCAAACAAAATGAATCACAAAATCAATGGTTCGGATCAAATGCAAACAATGTATAGAACAAAAAGCCAGATGTGCTCATGTGCTCACACGAGGCCTACTTTTTCCAATTATCAATATTTTTAAAAATTGCGGCATTCCTTCAAAATTACTGGTTTTTGTCGAATATAGTAATTAGAGATAAGTAAAGGTTCTCTTCTTCGCTCGTCTCACACCTCTCACTACATCAGCGATACATAAAATAAACTTCAATTTTGAACCGAAAACATATCATTTTAAACCACATTTATGTCTTTCCTCCCTTTCCTCTCTTGAAAAATCGGAAATCTTTGATAGAGAGCGCCCGGACTGGCCGTACCTAATATCAAAAGGAAATACAATTTTCAAACATTATATTTCATCTAAACTTCGCCTAACAGTTAAGACTTGAATCAAATACTGTAATGAAGAGTAAGTGTGCGGACACTCAGACACTCATATGTTTTACACAATCCCTACAAAAGAGTCGTTGAATTAAATTCTAATTCTAAGCAGTCTTTCAAAGCGGAAATGATTGAGCGATAAATCAGTCGATTCTGTAGTTGTGTTCACAATATACAGAGTAATGCAATCAATGCAATGAATATTCAATTCTATATTGTTTTAAATTATTCCGATTTAGTGTTTGCGATGTATTCGTAAAATTCGTTTTTTATTTAATTTTTTCATTGGCTTTAGATAGAGTTCAATCAAAATTGAATTAAATGAAAAAATAATTTCGTCAATCACTCGATCAGTTGGTTCTTTGAACGAAGATCTCCTTAAAATAGATATCATATAAAGTGTCAAAAAATTTAATATTTTCTCAAAAAATATAAAATATCGATAAAATAATTTTTTTCTCGAAAGCAATCATTATATTATATATTAGACATTTGAAAGGTTTAAGTGAAACGCGAGACATGAAGAGTGGGAATAGAGTCGAACGCTTGCCATCTCTGATCATATGAAAAAAGCTGAACAACTAATGCATCGATTATTGGACAAACAATAGCAATAGTGAACTGACTCCGCAATAGTGAACGGATTGTTTGCCAAACCGTGTATTAGAGCCAAATGTTAATTAAGAAATTAGAATCATATATGGATTCCAATTATTCTCAACTCTATTGAAAATTTTCATTTAAAAATAGTTTAGTTTTTACACAAATGAGTACATAATTCTAGTTTTAATGAGAGATTGAATTTTTAAGAATAGAAACTTAACGAGATTTACAGTAAAATAGGTCATTGCTCTCAAATAAAACCAGCAATGTGATTCTGTGATTCTATGATTCTGTGGTTCTATAATAGACTTAATAGCAAGTTTAAACATTTCAATAGCAAACTATAATTCACCAAAAGAATTCTGGAAAAGAGCCATGATACTTTTTTGAATAATTTTAATTTAGCGGTATTTATCAATTCTAAAATTAAAACTTTAGAAAAGCGTTCATTAAAATAAAGCATAAAACCGGCCGCCCATGCCGGTGCTCGAAGGTCGTGTTTAGCAACTTAAGAGGAAAGGCAGCCCTGGGTCGGCATTTCCACAATGTTTACACATATTATTTCGAAAGACTACTCAACTGTCGATCGATTATTTCCTGAGGTATTATCGATTGGTCGACATATTTACAAAAACAAAAAATTTGATAAAAATTATATTTTAATAACGAAGTGCTCTTTAAAATGCATTTTAAATACAATTTCAGATCGAATTACATCGAAAAGTGTCGACAAATAAAATTAGTCATAAAAACAAATTTAAAGCTAATTTCAGACAAACTTTTCACACATTAATGAGATTTTAATAATTTTGAAGCATTTTATTATTAGTACTCATTTAATACAAACTCTGTATTATTGCAACAATTTTTCACAAAAAAGAATAATTTAATAATAATTAAAATAAGACTAAAATATAGTCTTAAAATAATAATGAGCTTAAAAATTATGAATTAAATTAATAAATCAATTAATGAATTTTCTCTAATACTATACAATTTGTGTTTTTATATATCAATTAATGTATACAATATTTGATTATGAAATTGGAAAAAAATAAGATTTCATTTCAACTTACAATAGAATTTTAAACTATATTTTTGTTTACTTTTTAAATCATACAAAGAGTAAATCGTTTTAAATGAAAAGAAAATTTATATTTAAATTAAATGAGAAATAAATTCAAAAAAAATATACAAAAAAAATAAATATGAAATTCTTACCAAAAATTTGTTTTTAAATATATTCGGTTTTAATTTTTGAACTAAAATTCGATAAAATATAATAAAAGAAAATATTTAATAATTATATTAACTTAAAAATCAAACAATTGGTGCAAATGTTGGCTCACTTTCTGGTCTTAGCGGCGCATTCGATGATTTGTGTCAGACATCGGCCAAACTCTTCGAGTACTAGTGTTTCGATTTGCGTGAAATCCAAACTGTTTTTCTCTCCGTGTTCTGCCTGTGCTAACAGGCACTGACACGTGGCCTCTACCACTTCGGCGGTTATGAAACTGCAGGGAAGTCTACAGAAGAATAATTTTTAAAATCATTAAAAATGAATCAAAAAGGCGACTAATGATGACATACCGGTCGCCGTCAACTCTGATCGGAAGCTTGGGTTTGAAGTCAGAGCCCCAAAGCCTGTTCTTTGTGGCGACGTTCTGTTGGGCAGACCTGACCTCTGCGGCGTCGGCCAAATGCATGAGTGTCTTGCGTTCGAAGCTCTCCTCGAAGTTCTTACAGCCGCAGCACTTGCACAGACTCGAGCACAAGATCTTGGCCTCATAGCACTCGCAGTAGTTCTTCAAACACCCGCTTCGCCGGCAATTGCAACCTTTGGTATGTCGGCGCTCGACATCGCCGGCCCTTCCTTTGCCAATCTTGGGGTGGAATGCGTGCGGATTGCGTTCGAGACACTGGCGGATGGCCTTCTGCCGGTCCTCCTCGTGGTCTAAGTTGTTGTGACAAGAGATGCAATTACAGGAACTGCAGAACTCCCCGTTCGCGAAGCAATCGCAATACAGTTTCAGACATTGGCTTTTTGTACAGTTGCAGGGCTTTCGCTGATGAGGGTCTTCCGCTTTCGTCGAACTGTGCGATACAACACAACACAACAAAACAATTCGATTACAACTCAATTACCGAAATGAGATCCGAATATATTTACCCATTCGTTATCTTCAAAGAGCTGAGTTGTGCGGCAGTCAGTGAAGTGGCGCTCGAGGCCGCTGTCAGGGGCAGAGGCGACGGTGCGATCGGCACAAAGTTAGTCCTTTGAGCACTGGTTGTGGCGAAAGATACAGATTTAGTCGATTGAGTAGTTGAGGGAACGGTGGTTGTGGTCGGAGTAATCTTAAGGAGCGAAGAGTTGGGCAGCATGAACACTTGGCCCGAACTCGATGCCCCGGAAGTGGTCAGAAACGTCGTCTGACCCACACTCGAAGCCGCGGTCGTCACTGAGAGAGAAGTCACACCAGTTTTGATGCCAGGGGTCGAGACCATCAGTTTGTGTGTTGTCTGGGGTATGGGTGCTATGGCTCTGACACTAGTGTTGGGAGCGATCGGTCGCAACGGAACGAATTTGTTGGACGAGAAGCTCGAGACCGACGACATGTGATGTGACGTTTGTGCTGAAGATATCGGTACGACTCGAATCAATTGCATTGGTTTCATGTCTGTCGACGCCTTACTGATGGCTATCTTGGGCTGAGTGGGTGCCGGCGCCAGAGTCCGTTGCGGCGATTTGGCCGCTATGACGGGCTGAGCCTTGAAGGGCAACATTTTGTTTGCCGGCGCTATTTGGGTCACACCTGTGGGCGCTTTCACCGGAGATAAGATAATGACTTGTTGTGGTTGACCACTCGAGTTGATTCCCGACATTGTTTTTGATATAGTCTGACCGACAGGTCTTAACAGCACTTTCCCGGGCGGACCGACACTGGTATTCGAGGGTAGACTTACGACAGTTGCGTTCGAATTCAAATTAGTCGACTGTTTGGAGGGCGAGAACACAATCTGCTGGCCCTGAGTCGTGTAAATCACTTTAAGCGTTGATGAGTCGGTCGACTGATTCGTTTGGAAACCTGTGCCGACAGTCGTCGCCTTCTTTACGATTTTGGTTTTAGTCAGACCTCTCGCTTGTGTGGCCGCAGACGTCGGTATGACTTGTGTTCCACTCAATTGACCCAAATTTAGAGCATTAATCGGTATTATCTGCGGCTGAGTTGTGGTCACCAATTGGTTCGTAAATCTGATTTGTTGTGTCGGTTGTGATGAAGACATCGTATGAATCAGTTTGTGTGTCTGTGGTTGTGGATGAGGTGCGCGGATCTTCGCCGGACCCCCTGTTCTTCCGCGTCGGGAAACGGTTCCGGTTTTGGTCACAAGAGTCGAAGAGATAGTGTTTGCGGCTATTGATTGCAATTCCGTTAGATTTACAGACATTTTGTTTATTGATATAAAAATCGATTTATTTATTAAAAATACTTTTATATAAAACTTTTGGTAAAAATGAATTAATATTATTGAATCAAATCCTAAGACTCAGTCATCTCTATCCGAGTTCTAGACATTAGACAACAAAACAAATCAATACTTTGTCTGTCGAAGGCATTGCTCGAAGAAATGCTGACTTCATTGCCAACATTGCCGAAGACAATGGCGTCACTCATGTCGACATCATTGATGGTCTCGATCACAATGGTCTCCATATCGACTTCGTCTGCATTCGGATCACTGGCCATCTGGTGCTTGTCGTTCATAAGAGCCTGACTTTGGTTGACATTCGCCATAATGTCATTATTGACCGATTCGTCCACAACATGGATGTCATTAATGTCCGGAAGACCCAAATCGGCGCTAATTCTTATGGCCAAGTCGTTCAGGTCTTGCGAACTGAACGCCAAGTCATTGTCGGCCGACGTCGAAGAGTTTTGACCTGAAATAGCAATCATTGGTTCGAATAAACATTACAATCGATTCGTAATTATTTTAAATTAATTCAATTAATGTATCGAAGACTCACTCTTCGAGTAAAGCAGAAAATTTTTGCTCATTTTTCAAAATTATTTTGAAAACTATACAAAAAATTGTTTTTCAAACACATTCCGAGCATTTGATTGATTAAAAACAGAGATATAGAGGAAAAGCAAAAACAAAAATAATTTCCGAAATATTTCGGACAAAAAAATTTCGACTAATTTCTGATTGAAGTTAAAACAAAATACAAATTGCATTCAAACATATGATCGCTTTAATTGATATTTATATCAATCGTTTTAAAACAAATTAATTCAATGAAAAATTGTCTAAAAATTATTGATTTGTTTATAACAAATTTGAAATTTTCAGAACTGACACAAATTGTTTGAATTTTAAATTTGGATTTAAATTTCAAAAAACTATTTTAAACATTTAATAATGCATTGAATTTCAATTATCTCTTCAATTAGTTAATTATTATCACAAAAACACTATTAATTCAATTTATATCTATTTCTATAAATCAAATGATAACTTAATTTGCGAATAAAGTAATTATTTTTAAATTTATTATCAAATAAAGCCTCAGTTCTTAAAATATATATCAATTTAAATAAAAATCTCCTTTTAATCCCATATTTAAGTTTAAAGTTAATTAAAATCTGAATTAAAACTAATTCATAAAAAATTAATTAAAATTTTCAGTAAAATACATGTTTTGGTCTAAAAATCTAATCAATGTTTGATTGAATTATTAGTTTAATTAAAAAATCGGATTAAATGGGATTAAAATTTAATCTCTAATTAATAATTAAGTTATAAAACAAATAAATTAAACAATAGATTGAGAATCGGGACTAAAAATCGTAAACAAAAACAAATATTTTCGCATTAAATGGCAATAAAAACAAAGTTAATAATTAATGATATGTTCGAGAAATCCGAGTTTGAGATTCAAATGCAATTAATTTAAAGTGAATTAAACGAAAAAGTGTTTTGAAATCAAATGGAAATACAAATTGAAATTTAATTAATGAATGAATACATAATTGGTGTTTGAAATTGAGTGCAAAAGCGAGTGATTGTAAAAAGTGAGGACTAATCGAGTCCTTGGATACCGATATTGGGTCTCAAATATGTTTTGTTGACTAAATCAATAGGAAAGGAGTGGTTCGGAGGGAACGGTAGCTCTGGTGCGAGTGTACGGCTATATGTGTTTGTGTGGTTCAAGTGTTGCCATTTTTGTATTGTAGCGGAAATTTTCAAAAACACTCTTTAGTTTACAAAATATTTTTGAATTACAATTAATTCAATTGCAAACCAATCGATTCGAGCCTTCAATCGATTGCAGACTTTCTATGCATTTAATTGAGACAAACATTTGCTTCAATTCATGTCTATTGTAGGCAAAGCCCAACAGATTATGACATTTAAAGTAATGTTAATTCAATTGAATGGCAACGCCTTTACAATCAATTCAATTAAAGTTTTGTTTCGTTAATATCGACTATTGATTGGCAAATATATGCCGTTTCGGCGGCCGTAGTGTGTGGTGTAGTGTTAGGGTAATCATGTCATACCTGATCTGTTATTAATCAAAGCCATAGTCACTATAAGTCCATATATTGGTCGAAGTGTTTGCAATAATCTTCGCCTAACATAACATCACAATTGAAAATAGCGGCCAATACTCCAACACAACACTGAGAACTGCACTCGACGTACAAACACTGCTCAACACTACAGAGAGCAGTGATGGCCCTCTATTGGACGCACAC
>JAQIYC010000556.1:0-12976 GCA_034699545.1 Porobelba spinosa
TTTAAACTCATGCCTACCAAAGGACTGTACTATTATTTGTTTAAATAAAAATAATTTAAATTCGGTTTCTTTTAATACTGGCTAATTTCTAATAATGTAATTTTAATTGAATATATTAAGTGTTAATGTTATTATTTTGACTAAATGCAGTTAAACCCAAATTTACAAATATATATATATATACACAAATTTTTGGTACCCGAATCTGCCCACAATTTTTATAAATGTTCGAATTTATTCGGGATTTGCCCCGAATTTACCCTTCACTACATATAAGTAATGAGTTTATGTCTACACTTTGCGATTAATTTCGAAATCTATGCGTTTCTTAAGTCTCAGTAATTTAGAGATTAAAAACAAAAGTCTCATTCAATTGGTTAAGGAATTGAAAGAAGAGGTCATTCGATGTAAGAACAAAATGATTGATCGAATTGTTTGTAACGATGAGAGTGAAAGACAACAACTTCTTAATAATGAAGAGTTATATTGGCATCGAATCAACCCAAAGCTCGTTCTCAATCATTAGTCACTAACTATTCATAACTATTCCATAAATTGTTTTATATTTTAATATATCGCCAAAACTACGCGTACTTTCAAACATCAAAATATATCTTAAAGTCATTTCGATTTAAATAATTGATAATCAGATTGAGAGCAGTTTGAGTCGAATAGTTCCGACTTTTGATAAATTGAGTTAAGCTTTAACTGCACTCGCCTTTAGAGATACAATATATGGTTTGATTCGATTCAGATTGACTCAAATTTTGATTTAATTCTCGAAATGAGCTTAAGATTAGAGAATTGTCGGTAAAACTGCAATTACGGCAATTGATTGATTAAATGCTGTTTTTTACATAACTTTCTATTTTTGCATTCAATTGATTGTTCTTTAAATACCGATAATTATAAAAATCTGATTTAATTGTCAAATAGTTTGTAATAAAATTGATATCAATTCGAATCGTTTCATAAGTTATAATAACTTTTGTTTAAATATTTATTTTGAAAACTAAATGAAAATGTGATCTAAATATCGAACAATAGATAACGAAAGCGAGAAACGACTGAAGGGGGGAATGAATGAAAGGTCAGGTCATTGGATGAGTCAGTCATTGTTGGCCAACATCGCCATAATCTCGTCGTATTCCCTGCGTTTGGAGACCTCCTGTGCCTTAAGTTCGTTGATCTGACTCTGGAAGCGCTGCTTAAGCGCCATATTCTCGATGTTATCCATATCTATCTGTTGGTTGAGTCGCTGTGACTGAAGGCCTTGTATTTCGGCCTCAATTTCGTGCAATTTCTCCAAAAGCTGTTCGTTTTCGGCCCCCCTTTCCAGTGCAGTCGTCGCCGCATTGTCTTCCGCCAGAGCGGCGCCCATAGCGTCCACAGCGTTCGACGACTCCATCGACTCGATCTCGTAGTTGTAGGCACTGGAGGTCGAGGCCAAGGGGTCGGAAGGCATGTCAGTCAGCATTCCTTTGGAGAACTCAGTGAACGTGTATTTGTCGGGAGAGCTCTTGTCCTTCAGGAGTGAGTCCTTAATACTGGACGACATACGGCTGTCGTCGCCCGAGTCCTGGGCTCTGGTGTCGTCTTCATCGCTCGAACTGACGACATCGCCGAAGATGTCGTGCTCTGCGACGTCGAATCCGGTGCTGTTGCCTCCCGTGGCCGCCGACGGCGAAAGAGCGCTGTTTTTGGCCAAATCTGCTTTCATTTCTTCGTCTGCGTTCACCACTTCATACCTGACATGAATCGCCTCATTGTCTGTCCGGAAGAGTCGCTTCACTTCCTTCTCGATCTCTGGGAAGTCGACGTATTTCTTCTTAAGAGTCTTTCGAAACCGCTTTTTGCGGACATTCTTCAGCGGAGGAGTGATTCCGTGCGGATACAGAAACTTCTTGTCCTTTCCGTCTTTGGACTTCTTCTGGAGGCCGTCGTCCGCCTCTTCGTTCTTGAGCGCCGCCGCCGACTCATCCGTATCTTCCCTACAGATCATCATTTGGCAAATGTCTGCCGTTTTGTAGAAGTTCTTCGCGTCGAGTGTTTTATGCGATTCGATAATTGTCGGCAAATCGACGATTTTGGCCGGAAGTACCCAACCGTCGAACCTAACCGTCCCTCTCCTCATGTCCGGCTCGATCTGAACCGTCAGTCGTTCCTTCAGATTCATTACGCCTTCGGATCACCAAAACAGTCAATAAAACAAAACCAAACAATTCAGACAATTATCTCAGTCTCACCCGATTTGACGGCCGCCCGAAGACTCGCCGCCGCTAGTGATGGCAGTCTTAGTATGAACTGTGACTCCAGTTCGTGCGGAGTCTCACCGACGGACAGACTCTCGGGTTTGTTGTCTTCTAATGGCATTATTACCACTAATTGCAGATCAAATACAATTCAAATTAAGACAAACGGAGACTAACTGTTAGACAAACGTAAATATTATGTAAACATAATGTCATCAAAACATTACGTCCAGTGTTTAGATGGATATAACATACGTCGCACTAAATCTATGAGTTTTAAACCCCAAACAAAATATTAGACATTTTTACTGCTTTTGTTTGCTTTAAATTTCTATACTTTTATAGAATACAAACGTATTTTATAAATACCATAAATATGTTTTTGCAGGGATTTAATCGGTTGTTATGACAATGTATTGAAAGTATACGTAAGTCTAACCAAAAACAAAATTAAGATTAACTTAATTTATAAATTCAATTGAATTCTAATTATTCGGATTATTAGCCAACAATTGAGACGTTCTTTAAAAATATATTCAAAACTAATTGAGTTATCGATTGATCGATGAATTAGTTGTGATTCGATTCAGTGTTTGTTTTAATGACAACAAAACATAAAAATGTTTTAGAAATTAATTTTTGTGTTAAAATGTTTTTTAAATTAATGACAAATCATCGGAAATAACAACATTTGAAGAGTTTTAAGACAATTAAAGCCAAACTATTGTCGAATTGTTTTTTGTATTTATTTAGGAATTAATTGATTAATAATTTGTATTTAAAAATGAGAAGAAATTTATTAATAATTTTATTAATAAATTGTTGTTTTCTATTAATTAATGCAAACATTGATGAAAATGAGAGCAAAAGTGAGACTAAAACTGAGTTTAACTCAAATGACGACAAAATCGATATTAAAAGCGATGAAACAATTGATGAAAATGTGATAAAAGTTTCGATAAAAGAGTCGAAACCGAAAGAACCGAAAGAACCGAAAGAACCGAACAGTGAAGTGACGAACGATAGCGAAGACATTGTGGCCGAAGAGGAGGAGGAAGTGGAAGGCAGTGACGAGTCGAGTGCCGACTCGGCTCAGGAACCAGTGGTGGAGCGGGAGTTGAGTGAAAAAGAGAGACTTGCGATCAGTTTATATGATTCGGCGCTCTCTCTGCTGAGCACCGGTCGCTCCGACCGCTCGAAAGCCTACGATCTAATGAGCGAATCGGCGAAACTGGACTACGAGCCGGCGCTCGAGTGGATGGCAAAGGAGTATCTCTTTGGCGACCATTTGCCGATTGATCTGAAACTCGCGAAACAATACTTCTCTCGACTCTCGACTAAAGGCAACGCAAACTCGCAATTGGTTTGTCATTAAAGCAATTATTTATCGAATTATAAGTTTTTGCATCAAATCTAAACATCGAATCCCTTGTTGTGTCCCTAATGTCCAGTATTTAGGTTTAATGCATTCGATAGGTCTGGGAGTGAATCCAAGTCAAGCAAAAGCTCTCATTTACTACACATTTGCCGCCTCTTCGGGCAATACGTTCGCACAGATGGCTCTGGCCTTCAGACACTGGTCGGGCATATCTGTTATGTCGAGTTGTGAGTCAGCCCTCAATTACTACCGAAAAGTGGCCAAAAAAGTGGAGGAAGACGTGTCGTTCTCTGGCGGCACAGTTATCCAAAGGGTTCGCCTATTGGACGAACTCGAAAATCCCGGCTCTTTCAGCGGTGTTCTCGACGACGACCTCATCCAATACTACCAGTTTCTGGCCGACAAGGGAGACATTCAGGCACAGGTAGGCTTAGGACAGTTGCACTATCAGGGAGGCCGGGGTGTAGACCAGGACCACAGCCGAGCGCTCAACTACTTCACTCAGGCGGCAGAGGCGGGCAATGCGAACGCTATGGCCTTCTTAGGAAAGGTAGGCATAACTGACTACTTGTGCATAGATTTGTTTTTTGACTGAACGTCGATTCACTGTTCAGATGCACTTAGAGGGCAGTCGAGTCGTGCCTCAGAGCAACAAAACAGCGCTCAAGTACTTCGAAATGGCGGCCGAAAAGGGCAATCCCGTCGGTCAGAGCGGTCTCGGGCTTATGTATCTCTACGGCAAAGGAGTCGAAAAGGATTACTCGAAGGCATTTGCATACTTCTCGCAGGCGGCGAGTCAGGGCTGGGTGGACGGGCAGCTGCAGCTCGGGCTCATGCATCTCAATGGGTTTGGGGTGACCCGCGACTACCGAACGGCCATAAAGTACTTTACAATGGCCTCCCAGTCCGGACATGTGTTGGGTTTCTACAATTTGGCGCAAATGCACGCGTCCGGCACCGGCACTCTCAGGTCGTGCAACACAGCAGTCGAACTGTTCAAAAGTGTGGCCGAAAGAGGCCATTGGGGGACGACTCTAATGCAGGCGCACACGGACTACAAAGACGGCCGAATTGCTCAGTCATTCATCAAATACGCGCTGATGTCAGAGCTCGGGTATGAAGTGGCGCAGAGCAACGCCGCCTTCATTCTCGACCGGAACGAGATTAACGAACTCTTCGACAAATCGGAAATACATACCCGAGCGCTCATGTATTGGAGCCGATCCGCAGCACAGGGCTATTCGGTGGCCAGAGTCAAGTTGGGAGACTATCACTACTATGGGTTCGGCACTCGAGTTGACTACGAGATGGCGGCCGCGCAGTACCGGATGGCCAGTGATTCGCAACACAACGCTCAGGCGCTCTTCAACTTGGGTTATATGCATGAGTTGGGGTTAGGCCTGAAACGGGACATCCATTTGGCGAAGCGCTACTACGATATGGCGGCCGAGACGAGTATCGACGCGCAGGTGCCGGTAGCCCTGGCCCGCATCAAACTCGGACTCGTCTACGGCTTCGAATCGCTAAATGAGTACAATTGGGACCAAATGTTCGTTAACTTCAATGCTTTGCCCAAACTCTTGGGCGACGACTGGGACTTGTATTTAATGACGAGTTTGGCCGTAGTCTTAGGTCTTGTTATTTATATTCGACGAATGCCTGCGCCCTAAGCACTCCCTACAACCGCTTAATTGTATAGAAATTATATTTTTTAACTCAAACTTCCATTAAATTATAACTTAATTACTAATCATTTCAAGTCTTTTAGTCAAAACAATTTGAATCGGTTTTTGAATATTTTATTATTCGATACAAAAATTGATTATAAATTGAGAAAAGAGTAAATTTTATTTACCTTTAGTTAAGAATTCATGCATTCATTTGGGATTTGTTTTACAAAAAAAAACAATTATTTAGACAAAACTGCAGTCAATGAATAGAGCGAATCGATTGAGTCTTTCAATAATTTAAAAAACTTTCAATTAATTAAAGCATTATTTGAGTTAAAAACTAATAATAAACTAATAATAATAATAAGAGTAAATCATAAGAACATTATTTTTCAATTTCTAACTTTATTAATGGTCGGCAATGATCGCGCGTTTCGGCTAAAGAGTTGTCCAAATAGTTGGCCATTTGTGGCGAGACGTCAGACCCGCAGACACTCATCTCTTCGTCGTAAGCGTTTTGGATCAGTTTCGACGCCTCTTCTGATGTCAAACACATTTTGATATTTAATTAACTTTTATTCACAATTGAGTCGTTTAACCGATGCTCTCATACCGTAAGCCCTTTGATATAACGGGTATAACGACTGAAGCCACTCATCCGACAAGAGGTCGACTTCATTGTCATTGCAGTCCAATTCGAGTTTGTCGATGACGTACGACAGGAACAGCACATAACGGGCCGATCGGTTCAATATATTCGCCTTTAGTTGGGATTAGTTATGCAATTATTCGGTTATTTCGAAACACATTTTAGGGACAGTTAGTCAGCAATACCTGAGTTGAGTGTTTGTCGTTGAGACCAATCGTTTCACTCAATTGACGGATCAGTTCAATGATCTTATTGTGTCGAACGCTATACCGAATGTCAAAATCAATTAAATAAAATAATTAAATCGAAAATATTTTGTATAAACCGTTCAGTCATTCGATGTCTGTCTCTTCGGAGTTGGTTCGGGTCATCGGCTGATCCGCCAGAGCTGCGACCAATAAGACTGTCGTCAGTACTGCTATTGCTATGGGTATCGATGGCCGACATTTGGATGAGATTATAGAATAAATGATTGATTTGCGGCAAATCTAATCCGTTGGGGAATAATGCCGTCACTAGGGATGTGATCGACGAGAGCGCGGATAAGGTCTTCGATGGACTGGTCTGGTCTGCACTGCGGGACTGGTCACACATTATACGTATTAACGGTTTTTGTGTTGAGATAACCACAAAATAGTAGTCTTTAAAGAGTCTTCACATGCGGTTTGCCATAAGTTATGTCACAAAACATAAGACTTATTGAAAAGATTTAACAGTTTTTTAAACAAAAGTCTTATCTCTTATGTAAAGCAATTGAATATAAGTCAACGTCTGATCGATTGGCGCCCAAACCATCGCTTTTTCACTTTTGCCTAAACTTTAATTTTTAGCGCCTTTTCTCCAATCAATACATTTTATGTCTTTTTATTCAATTATTAACACAAATTAAAAGAAAATCTTTAATTCAATAGAATTTTCATTCAATTTAAATCGAAATTAAATAATTAAATGCAAAAAGTTATTGAAATGATATACTGCTTATCAATGCTTAGACTCTTTACCAGTTTTTGAAAAGTTGATAAATAGATCAAATTTAAGCGAAAACCCAAATTAAACAATAGATTAATTTAAAATTATATATAATTTGAATAATTATCGCATATATCAACAAAATATAAACTTTTTAGACAAAAAATAATGTATTAAAAGAAAAGGTATCGACGTATCGATCGAAAGCTTAACCGGTATTTAAAGGGACGCAAAGTTTTTTAAATCCAAACTTTTCTTTTAATTAGCATAAAGTCCCCAAAACAAGTGCACGTGTTTTCGGTCATTACATCGATTTTCGCCAATCGAGTCATTATTTAACGCTTAATACAATTAATTGTTTTATTGTTTTATTGTTTGACTAAAGATTCAATGATTGAGACAAAGAAACCGAAATTAATAGTATTAGACATCGAGGGAACCACTACTTCGATATCGTTTGTCAAAGACGTTCTCTTCCCTTACGTCAGAACTAATATTAGAGAATATTTGGACAAAAATTGGTTTAAAGTTTTGTTTTAGTTTTGGTTTTTAAATAATATCGATATTATATGTGTTTAGGAATGAAACCCAATTACAAGAAGACATCGATTTATTGCGGAAACAGTGTTTGAATGACTTCGAGAGTGGTTTGGCTGAAGTGCCGCTCATTTGCGAACTGAAGGCCAACAGAGAAGATGTCATCGAATCAGTCGTTTCGAATGTCTTGTGGCAAATGAGTTCTGACCGGAAGACCACTGCTTTGAAGCAATTTCAGGGAAATATATGGCGTTTTGGTTATGAATGTCTAGTCATTAAAGGACAGTACGTCTGACCATTCGATTCGCGATTAATAGAATATTAATTATTATTTGAATTATTATCTTAATTAAGTGTTTATAGCGATGTCAACAAAGCAATGGTTAAATGGAAACAAGAATTGGACATAAAATTATGTATTTATTCTTCCGGAAGCGTTTTTGCGCAGAAACTGCTGTTTTCTCATTCAGTTTTCGGTGACTTAAGTAATGTTCGTAAAACTCGATTCAATTCTAAAGAATATTTTCTTAATTTATATTTTGTTTTAATTGATTAGTTAATTGACAACTATTTTGACACAACTATTGGACCGAAAGTTGAATCAAATAGTTATACAAAAATCGCCAAAACTTGTCAATTGAATCCAAACGACATTTTATTTTTAACGGATGTGTCCAAAGGTTAGTCACATCTCAATCGTTAAACAAACATATCTTTGAATTCAATTTATATATCTATTTCATTACAGAAGCGATTGCAGCAAAAAATGCCGGAATTTCGACAATAATTTCAATACGAGAGGGAACGGAACCATTAACTCAAGATATTTTAAGTCAGTTCTCAACCATTACATCATTCGATGAAATTCAGTTCAAATAATATTCGGCTTTAATTCAGAATTTTATTTACTATTTGAGAGAATAATAGGATTTTATTTACGCAATAAATGACTATTTTTACAGTAATTCCAATAAATTTCTAATGAATGCAAATATTAAAACAAAAGCGAAATAACGACTCATTTATCTCTTTTACTATCTTTTTCATCGATCGGTTCGAAGCCATCGTTTTCTATCTTATCCTTATATTTAAGATAATCTCGTTTTCGGTCGAAGTGTGCGATCTATGGGTCGATCGAAACGAATGGTAAGAATCGAGAGAATGTCAATCGATTTGCTCTGAAATACGAACCCATTGTTGCGGACATTGACTTTCAAATTGTTTTCTCCAATCAATACATTTGTCTTTATTGTCTGCATTCGCGTCCAAACAGTTCCAGAGGCCGTCTCTCGCGGTATAGCATTTGGTTCTTTGCTCTTTATTCGGATAAGACATCACTTTATTTGATTCAATGAATTGGTGTTTAGAAAATGTCAAATATTGTGGAAATATCTGTTCAAATGAATATTAATATTGAATTTAATCTTAAATTATTTTAAAACAAAACAATAATTGACTTTCACTTCAATTCAATATTAAACAACTAATTCCTAAATATAAAAAAGGACTTAACTCAGACTTACCAGCAATTGAATTACGCCTTTTATTCGGATTAATATATTTCAAAATAAAATATTTTTCGGCGTTAATTGAAATGAAGACTAAATGATTTAGGAGTAAAAAAATGTTTGAAAACTATTTTGTAAATCATATAAAAAATTGAATTAAACTAAATAATTAATAATTAGTTAATTAAAGTTAAATTAAGATAAAAAATAAATAAATGAATTAAATACGATATAAACGAATGTTAGAGCGCATGCGTGTGAATACCACCTGAAGTCCAATGACAACAATAATATGGCTCTTAAGCTCATAAAACGTATTCATAATATGAATGACTGAACGACTGAACGACTGAATGCATTGCCAATTGGTTTCGATATAAATCACTAAAAATTAAATCTAAAAAATCTCTTCTCTTTATAATTCAAATTTTAATTTAGTTTAAATACATTTAATTAATTCCTTTTTCACACTTTTTTCTACGAAATTAGCTTTTATTTACATATTTTTAATTTAAATTTAATTAGATTTTAGGGAAAAAAGTTTAAATAATTGCTAACAAAAAGTGAATTAATTTTTTGATTTATAAATAAATAGTTTTTTTTACATTTTTCTTATCTTTTGATGATTTTGTGAACAATTTATGGTTTAATGAATCGAAAGTTTATATTAACTTAATTTAAACCAAATTATAATGAATACAAACAATGAGATCAAGAGAGGGAATGAAGAGTCGACTCGCGATGAAGTGTTGACCACAACTTCGGCGGTAAATAAACCACAAATAGTCGACAAAGTATTGAATCCAATGAACAATCAGTTGTTGTCTTCGAAGACAACAATGAATGGACTGAACGGCTGCCCAAAAGAGGTGACGGAAGACAAGACCGATGGCCAGCACTCGAGTGACTCGACTGGTATTCGACTTCTCTTCGAAGCCGCGAATGTCGTCGAAACGAATGGTCTGAAGAAGTCTCGACAACCGATGAATGGTTTGATTTCTACGATTAGTAATGAATCGAATTTTAAGCCGTTATTAGACTTAGACTTAAGTAATGATAGCATTAGTGGTCCGACAAAGACGATCACAAACTCTTGTAATTGTCATCCATTGAGTGCCACTCCATCTCATGCCAACACTTCTGCCAATTGCTGTCAAACATCCAGTAGTTGTTGTGTGTCTTCGGCGACCACTTCTTGTAGCCCTTCAGCCACTCTTAGCTGTGATATACTCCCAAACCAGGAATCAGTGATTCGTCGGACGGACGACAACAACAAAGACGTGAATTGTTTGACAAACCGATTGTCGACTGATCTGAATATCAATGAACTGAACGACAGAATCGTTTTTGTCAACTATGAGAGTGAGAGACAAATGCCAGACATTATGCGACTGATCCAGAAGGACCTGTCGGAGCCCTACTCTATCTATACGTACCGCTACTTCATTCACAACTGGCCTCACCTCTGCTTTCTGGTCAGCACTCGACCACTCATTCCCCCAATTGCTGTCACTTTCGCCAAATTAAATGTTTGTATTTGTCTAACAGGCCATGGATTGCATCGAATGTGTCGGCGCTATAGTGTGTAAACTCGACTTACATAAGAAAATGGTTCGAAGGGGTTATATAGCGATGTTAGCCGTCGACGAGCACTACCGCAAGAGGAAGATTGGCTCAAATCTGGTGCTCAGAGCCATTCAGGCCATGATTGCCGGCGACGCCGACGAGGTTTGGCTCAATTGTTGCTTAAATTCAGATTTGTGTCTAAATCGCATTTCTATTCGCACCCGAAGGTTGTGTTGGAAACGGAAGTGACAAACAGACCGGCGCTGCAGTTGTATGAGAACCTGGGCTTCGTTCGGGACAAACGCCTCTTCCGCTACTATTTGAATGGAGTCGACGCTCTCCGACTCAAGTTGTGGTTGAAATAGGTTTTGATATTCAATTCGATATCGAATTTAAATACAATTAATTCAATACAAACTGAATATAAGAATATTTTACACATTTTAGCTGAAAAAGTGTTAATAATATTAATATAATTAATAATTACAAATAATTAATTGAAAAATTTGGTGCAATTTTAGTCTTTAAATTCAAATTCTTTTCAATAAATTCATTAATTCATTCTTTTTTCGGTAATTCTGTCTAAAATCCTAAACGACTTAATGACTAAACATAAGTAAAACTAATTCATCTAAAAGTGATTTGTTTACCGATTCCGTCCACTCATTGGTTTAGTTCTAGTTAACTGAAAACCATTTAAAGCACACCGGCTGACAAACCTCCTCTTAGACCAACTGTCTGTCCGTCCCACCCAAGTCGGGCACAACACTACTAACCAAAGGGTTTGATTGATTTGTTTTTATTAAATGTAATGAAGTATTAAAAATACATTTAATATAAATTGAATGAAAAGAAATTTAAATATATTTCGGCGAAAACGACTATAATATTAAAAATTTTGACATTTTCTAAAGTATAGGACATTCGATAAATTCATTCGATTGTTAAGTCCTTCAATCAGTTCTAAAATATAGTTTTGATTTAAAATGTGTTTTAAATACAATTAATGTCTGAAAATATGAATTAATTTGGTTTTCAAAAACAAATAACTTGAGTTAAAAAGAGGGGATAGGGATGTGCCGTTCATTTGCAATTGTAGGGAATGTCGACTTTGTGTCGCTTGCGGGCAGTCATCTGTTCGAAGAACTGTTTGATGTCCTCCTCTCGAACCACTTTCTTGTTTTCGGCGAACTTTTTCAGATACTCTTTGAGTGAGTTTTGCAAATCATTATAGCCTTTGAGAGACAGAAGAGTTAAGATTAAAGCAGTTTTGCACTAAACCTAAAGTCAGAACAAATACCACTAATGTATTCGATTTGTTGGATTCGATCCATTTTCTTGAGTTCAGACAACCCTTTGTCATAATCACTGACTTTAATGTTCGATTGAATGCTTTCCGATTCATAGAAGTGAATCATATCTTTCTCGTCGGTTAAGAACAAACACTTGTTTTGATTATACAAATGCAAACAATCGGAACATTTGCATAAACTCCTTCTCCACTCGAGGGCCCAGTATGTCGGCGCCAGCACTTCGGGCTTTGCACTTACAGTCGACTTCAAAGTCTTGAGTTTGCATTGACTCGATTTAGCGGAAGAGTCGACTGAATCGTTTGAGTTCTCAATACCGCTGTCAGACTCAGAGGCCATCAATGACTCGCTTCGAACGGACTCTTTGCTCGCATTCACTGCTTCCGTCTTCTGTTCCTTCGGCTTCGGCTCATCGGTTGACGATATGTCGATGTCTTCACTGGTTTCGGCCTTTTCTATAGTAACGACTAATTTGTAATAAAAGACAATATATTTTCAATTCTAAAATTGTTTCGAAATAACGATTGACTCACTTTCGGCATAACTTGAGTTATAATACCAGAGAAACGGCAATCGATTCATACAATTCCGACAAATCATTTCTGCGAACTCTTCGTCTTTGGGAACGTTTTCCAAGTGCTGGACAACAATGACATCAATTTAATTAGTTTTACAGACTATTCATTCATTGCAAGACTGAGCGCAGTATGTGTTGAGAGAATCCTTTCGTTTTGATATTTAAAGTTATTTAGACCCAATTACCGAATTACCCAGATTACACTTGCATGCAATTATAAGCCGTTTTGGCACATTTTAAGTTATTCAAAATATACCGCAACTGTATCTAGATACAATTGCACTCCTGATCAAGAAATGACATATAATTGCGTGCAAATGATTTATATGCTCTTTCTCGTACCAATGGTCTGTTGGGTTCAGTAAATCTTAATTGATTTAATCCCACATTTAACTCAACATTTTTATCAATATCTCTCACTTATTCATATTTCTCTCATTGCTTTCATCCATATCTCGAGTCAAGTCATCATTAATTTCCTCTTTTGAAGACATTTCAGTCAAAATTTGGGACATTTTAGTAATCAATACAATTTAATACTTATGAAAAACTCGTGTTTT
>JAQIYC010000557.1:0-12972 GCA_034699545.1 Porobelba spinosa
TGTAGTTCAATAGTTATATAATGTTTTCAGAAATTTGTGTTCAATTTCATTGATTATAAATAAAAATTAATTTAATTTAAAAAAATTATATCTTTTTATATCCAGCCCTTAATTGTCAAAAATTCTTCTATATTTTTAATAAAAAATTTTTGAAAAATATATTTATGCTGAGTACCATTCCCTGGTCAAAATTTTATAAGTAATCCCCTTTCATACCCCCTCCCCCAGGATCAGCGTTAACATTCCTGAACTTAGATAATAACTTATTTAAAAACAGTTAATTGCTAAGTTACCAGAACACAACTCAACACAACTAAATGATTCAGCTTTTTCAGAAGTAATGCTAATTAAAATTGATATTGCTTACATTTCACAAAATTGTTTTTAGTTTTAATTGTTTGATAGATAGAAAAATTGTGTAATTATTTATATAAATACAAATTCAGTGATTGTTTATAATAAATAAAAATATTTTATAACGAAAACAATAAATAAAAATATTAATCTTAAAAATGGCAAATGTTTTAAATGATTACATAATAATAAATTGATAATTAATTGATAAAAATATGACTTTTAATTAATAGCATTTGATTTAATGAAAGACTTAAATAATTAAAAATAGAATTAATTGATGTGAAGAATCAACAGTTGCAAAGGCACTTGCAGGGTGCGCACAGGATCTTTTCGCACAGGCATGAGGCGAAGTAGCAAACCAGACATATTCCCAATAATAGAACTCCAATACATACGCCAGCAATAATAAGAATGGTAACTAAATCCATCCCGGCTCAATTTTTTCCAAAACAAAAGATGTGTTGAGAAATAACTAAACAAACAAAAGTCGACTTTTTCTTAATTGGTTTCACTTCAACGAACAGAAAACTGCTTTAAATTGCGAGACATTACAGGTATTAGTGATTGAGTTGCAAACAAATGATTGGATGAAATGACGATAACTAATACAAAGCACTTATACAATCATTATTGCAACACATTGTGTGTTACCAACTCTATTGCAGCTCTTTTAGTAATTTTTGCAGTTCTGTTCCTAATCTATATTTTCATATCATTAGTTCGTTTGCTTCTATAATAAGTTTACTTTTCAATAAAAAAATTAATTAAATGCAATACAAATGTCATAACAACTGATTATAATATATTTGCTATAAATCCGCAAAATCAATGACTTATAAGAAAAGAATTGCCTACCTGTGCATCCACTTCAAACCAATAGTAACGATAGAATTTAAATTAAATCATTTCCAATAAATTTTATATTCAAATTAATAAATTTGAAGTGAATTTTAAAATATCACAAATTAAGGCAAAATTGAGCGGATGTTTCAATTGCTGTAATTGATATCCATATACTGTACAGTAGTGGCGACACAATTCAAACTATGCATTACTTAATGTTATACAAGATTTTCAAACTTTTCTGCAATTCTTAAAAACATTTCAATTTTTCATTTGGAAAAAATTTAAAAATTATAAAAAAGTTAAAACTGTTTAATCGATTTAATTATAAAAAGCTGTTCAATGAATAATAGCTGTGATTACAAAATAACAAAAAGAGTAGAAAATTATTTAATATATTAATTATTTAATGAAAAGTGTTATAAAAATGATTTGTTATTTAAATAATTTAAACAAATTTGAATCAACTCTTAGAACAAGTAATTAAAGTAATTATTGTCTCAAATATATTAACTATCGGTAGAGGAGTGTCTGAGCCGTCGAGTGAGCCATCGAGTGGTGAGCGACGGGTCTTCAGTGGTGTTTGATTCGGTTGAGAGCGATATAGCACTTCTGGTCACAAAGATTATGCCACCCAATGGGCCCAATGTCGCACTCGGCACAGGCCAAGTACTTCATGTCCCGCACATTCTTACTGAACGCCATATTCTCGAACTGAAACATATCTGAAACGCACCAAAACTCAGACAACACTTCCGTCCGATTCGTGTCTTCGCTGCTGACCATCACTGACGGCAACTCTTTCTGTGCATTCAATCAAACATTTAGTCATTTATCGATCAATTCATTTGAAATCAAACCTCAATTTTGACCAATAGTGCGATATTAGGCCTCAATAGAAGACAATTGCAGTTAAGACACGAAAGACTCTTCGAGTTCTTGCCTTCGCTGTCCAAAAGCAACGAATTGTCTGATTCTGTGACCAAATTCTCTGTTATTTCTTCATTTGTTTCACTCATTTGAATAATTTGTTTGATTTTAAGCACAATTTACATAAAATTTAAACTAAATTAAGTACTCATTCATTGAAAACTCAAATCAAAATATTGTTAAATTAAAATAAAAACAAAAATTTATTTAATTCACAACAACTGTTACGCAAATACCTAAAGGGGTTTTAATTTAAGAAATTACTTGAAAATAAATTATATTTTTATATCCATTAAAATCATAAAAAATAAATTAATTTTTAATCAATTAATTAATTGTAAATATTTAGTTTTTAATTAAATTAAAACAATTAATTGTAACACAAATTTGTTAAAAACAGTTTTTATTATAATTAAGGGATTGAAAAGTAGATGAAATAAAATAAAAGTTTTGAATGATTTGAGTAAAGAGTTGTCAATTGAGTCAACACAACAAAAAACTGATTTTAATTTTAGTCGTATTTGTAGTTAAATATTGCCTTTAATTAAGTCATAACTCAATAAAAGTTAGAATTAAAGCCGAAATGAGTTTGAATGCGAACACATCGAGTGGTCTGTCGTTTGTCTCGGAGTCACAACTCGAGGAAAGGCGTAAACGAAGACAAGAGGAGTGGGAGAAGGCCCGGACGGAAGACATGCCTTTGGGTTAATATACGAATAGTTTTGTTTGATTTGATTGTCGACTGAATTAATGGTTTGCTTTGAATGAGAACAGAAGCGCCGGAAGAAGAGTACGATTCGCGAACTCTTTACGAACGACTCAAAGAGCAAAAGAACAAAAAGGATGAAGAGTTCGAAGAATCGCGAAAATTGAAACATTTGATCAAAGGGTTGGACAACGAAGAGATGTCTTTCCTCGAAATGGTGGACAACAATAAAATACAATTAGAGACACAACGGCTTAAGGAAGAGGTCGAAGCCATCGAGGAGTACAAGAGGGCAGTCAACCACCTGAACAATGAGGAACAGGAGAGGCGTTTGAATGACTTCAAGAAAAACATTTTTACCAAAAACTTCGGAACTAATGAAACAAATTCTAACAAAAGCGTCAAAAAGAGCTCTCAATCCGTGCTTTTGGCGAATGTCGTCCGGAAGAGGACTCAATCCAATGGCGAAGACAAGACTGAAGACAAGTCACCGAAAAAGGCGAAAACTGAAGACAAAGACTCGAATTGTTCGACGAGTGAGACGTCGGGCAAACCCTCAGCGAGTGTTGAGTGCATTGGAGTTCTTCCGGGACTCGGACTCTATGCCAGTGATAGCAGTGATTCGGAGGACTCGTCCAACAGTGAGGCCGAGACTATTGGCTCCGAATTTAAGTTAATTGTTAGACACAAACGCCAGGCCTGTGCAGCCCAGACCTCCACAACCACTCATTCACACCAATAGTTTCGAAAACAATTGAACTTTAATTCCTAAACAATCTATTCGTTTGATTACATAAATGTCTAATTATTTCCCAAATTATAACTGAATTACAAATTGTTTTTCAGTTAATAAACAAAAACTTATTAATAAAACGCAAAATAAAGTGAATCTAAGTTTGAATGCAAACCCATCGAAGGCCAGGCGTGCGGTTAGTGTTGCGCCGACTGGTTCTGCCCTCCCTGTGCATTGTTTTGGCTGCCCTTCTCCCATAACTCGATGTACTCCTTCTTCCGGAGCTCTCGTTTGGCGAAGTAATAGGGATACCGGGCCTTCTCCAACGGGTGCCAGTAGTCCGCCTGCCAGTCGTCAAACTCCATGTATCGCTCGAAACAAACCCCTCCCGGACTGAACGTAAACTTCTTGGGCTGCGGATGGATCTTCAGGAACAACTGTTTCTCCCCCTCTTCCATCAACATCTTCGCCACTCGCAGGTCCTTCACGTGCCGGTGCTTTTCGAACTCAGCCCTAATCAGCACTTGATTGTATCGAATGTCGTGTCTGGAGAAAGAGGTGACAATCGATGTAATAAGTGGTGCGTCGAGTGATGGGAAGCATACCTCTCGTCGTGATAGGACTCTTCGTTACGACAAATCCTTTTGAACAGATCCTGAACTCTTCGGGTGTGGGACTGGAGGTCACGTTTCAAGTATTGCGCGAACTCTGTGATCGGGCGACCGGTGCTCACAGCCATTCCTACTCTTGGCCTCAATTAACCGAATCGAGAGTTAACTTAATTTTTAATTAAAGTAATTTTAGTCTAAAAAATGTAAACAATAAGCAATGGCATTGAGTCAAAAGTTTGAGGGATTTTGTAATAATTACGAGTAAAATGCGAAAACAGATACAACTTTAAAGTAAAATATATTTTCGATTCTTTATTTGATATAAATTAATATTTAAAAAAATTATTAAATTTTGCTTAACTAATATCAACTGAGCAATGAACTTGATTTTTGTATTTACAAAGATGTTGATGTTGTGAAAGCCCATTTGATAGGTTAACGGTCAGTTAATCTACTGTACAGTCTTTAACCTACAACAATAATTAATATAAATATCTCCAAGCAAGAGTGTATCCGTTTATAAAAATATATTTTAGGAATAAATATGCGATTAATTGTTTTGGCAATAAATAAAGTAATAGAAAATAATAGCATTAATAGCCAATGCGAGCAATAGCCGAAAGAGTGGTTGTGAAGTGCCAACAACTGGGTTTTCCTGCATCTATTGGTGTCAGACTGTACTGTATATTATAGTACATACAGTATGTGTGAGTGGGAGGGGATGTGAAACTCGTTTGGTTTGCATTCGTTCATAGTTTGCATTCATTGCTTGCATTGCATTCAACGCAATGTTATTAGAAATAGAAATGTTTAGACAAACTGTGAGTCAAATGTAGTGGAAATCTGTTTCTCATTTAATTAATTAATTTAGTTCTTATTCAACGATTAATTGTTTCGAAAACAACAACAACAGCAGTGAAGAAGAAGATGTCTGTAAAAGGATCGCTGACTAAAGAACTGAGTGGTAAGTGATGTCTGCTTTTGTCGTTTGATTGCAATTCAAATATTGTTTCAATTGTTTGTTTTGAATACATTTCCGCATTTGTTGTGCAAAACAAAGTCAAACCAAAGCCAAACCCAACTCTTCCGACCACTCATTATATGCTATTTATTTATATTTTAATTATATAAACATTTATTCAAACAATCAATTCATAGATAAGACTAAACTATTGCATAAATTATATATAATTAGCAAATAATTGCATTTAAATATAAGTTTTGTTTTTTAAATCATTTTGTTTTTGTTGTCAATTATTAATATTTTGGAAAATTAGAGAAAATATTATTTTAGTAAAAGCTTTAAAAATAAAGAATTAGTTTTGAACCGATTTCTAAGTTTTACTTATTTGCATAAATTATACATTTGTTTAATAATTTTAATGTTTATTTTGATAGGAATTGAATAAAATAATGAAATTTGATATAAATATATCTTTTAGACAGTTATCACAAAAGCAATTGTTTGAATCACTTGAGTGTTAATTAGGGATTGAATTACAGAATAACAAAACATATATTTATTTATTTATTTAAACATTGAATGAATACAATATAGTATTTAATGATTGACTGAATGACTGCTTTCAGAGAGCGTTTCCGCACTATTGGGACAAAGCGTTAAAATATCGCTAAAATGTTTGGTTAAAATGGAGATAAAGAGCGAAAAGACAGAGAATAAGATCTTAGCCTTCAGTGCGTGTCGTCTCTTCATTCTTACGGCGAAAGTGTCGACAAAAATAGAGCAAACATTCCATTACTTAGACATCAATTCGATTGAAAGCAAACGCAAGAATCAGTTGACGATTGGCATCAGTTCTGAGAACAAGTCATTGACTTTCAATTCGGTTGACCCGAACAACGGCGAAGAAATCAATTTAATTGTAATACAATTGGGAACTGCTCTCAAGACTATATTCCCTCAAATAGCTCTCGAATCACTGATCCGTAAGATCGAAGTCGAGCCGATCTCTCGATTGCAGTCAATGATTGAATACAACGAAAGTGTCGAACAGAGGGCTAACCTCAACACTATAGAGAGCCCGTGCGGGGGCTTCTCCACCCAATACGCCTGTCTTTGTGATTACTTTGGACTTCCGTATCGGGAAGAGGTGGCCTGGGATGTCGACACGATTTACTCGACCCACAACAACACCGAACTCTCTCTACTCGACTTCGAGCACTTGGATTCTAAAGACTTGATTGCAATAATCGCTGCCCTGAGCTATAACGGATGGTTCACTAGGTTTAGGGCCAGTAATGTTAAGGTGTTTCCCGGCCACGCGGCACAAGACGTTTCCGAACAGATTGTGAATCTGCTTAAGAGATCGACTGTTTTGGAGGAAATCTATTTAGACAACACCGGACTTAAGGCCGATTCGGTTAATAAACTGTTTTTAGCGCTTCTGACGAATAGTCAAACGGCTCTTCATTTCATTGATTTGTCCAATAATTTGATTGAAGACAAGGGTTTGAAGAGTTTGAATGGATTTGTCGCGAAATCATTTCAAGGGAACGGCTTATCTGATGACTCGTCAAATAATTCATCGATTAATAGCATTTCAGCGAAACTACACAAAGGCTTAACTCATCTGAACTTAAGTCATACGGGAATCACATCGAAAGGAGTATCCGATCTCTCGGATGCGCTCTCTCTGAACAAAACAACGCCATTATCTCTGACTCATCTCAATCTGAGCGACAATGTTCTCAAAGACGACGTAAACGTGAGTTGAATTCCACTTCATTTCGAGATTTCTTAGAAAAAATTGATTAAATATAGACTTTTGTGCAGAAACTCTACAACTTCTTAGCCCAACCCAATAGTATCACTCATTTGGATCTATCGGGAACTGAATGTTGTTTAGACACAGCGTTCGGTGCGTTTCTGAGAGGCTGTACCCAAAAGCTGGTGCACCTGAACCTATCGCGCAACCAGTTTAGCAGCAAAAAGAGCCACAAAGAGGTGAATGTCCCGCCATCTTTCAAAACGTTCTTTTCGTCCACTATTGCACTCAAGACGCTTAACCTCTCCTCCAACCGACTGCCGGCCGAAGCGCTTAAGGCTATGCTCTTAGGGTTTGCCTGCAATGAGATCGCGACTGACGTTCGCATTAACCTGAGCTCAAATGAGCTGAAATCAAGCGGTGCGACAGTCCTCGAATTTGCCCTGGGTGGCATTCGATGCATCAGTGGCTTAGACCTGAGTGACAATAGCTTCGACATTGATGTGACGAATGTTATCAACTCTATCGGCAAAAACAAATCAATTAAATACTTATCGATTGGAAAAAACTTTAATTACATTAAACCGAAGTAAGAGTTTAAGATCTGAAAGCAATTACAGTTAATATAATAATTAAATTTATACTTCAATCAGACATATGCCGCGAGTCCTCGAATCACTCGTTCAACTATTACAAGACGAAGACTCTGTATTGGAATCGCTATCTCTTGTCGACTCTAAACTACGAAGCGATGCCTGTCTTATAATCAACGCTTTGGGCTCTAATCAGTCTTTGGTTAACATTGACGTCACCGGTAGTTATAATTGTATTGAACACAATATCGAGAGATATTAAAACGCTTTACCGAAAACAGGTAACCAAATGGGTCTGTCCGGCGCCCGAACTCTCGCCAAAGCACTTCAAGTCAACTCCAAACTGGAGACGATATATATGGACCGCAATCTGACCCCAACGGCCGGTTTTGTAGACATTGCGTATTCCCTCGAACGGAACTATACATTGAAGTATATGCCAGTGCCTGTGCAGGACGTGCAGACAGCAATGGTCAAAATGCCGGAGCGAACTGAGGCTGCAATGACTAAAATACAAGAACTTTTGCGGCGAAACAATTTGCCGCAAACTATACTCCGGAACAGTCGACTGCACAGCCATCACATGCAAATCGATTCGAATGTTTACCAAATGGTGGACAAACTGGCCGTTCATTTGAACGATGTTTTGAACAACAGTGCTATGACTGAGAGTAAAAAGTGTTCGGAATCTTTTGAGTTTAGTGTCAAAGACGAGGAGGTCTTGAGGGCTGAGAGCTATTTGAGGGACGCGTCGAATGCAAAGCATTTGTTGACTGACTTGAACCAGAAGTACATATACCCCGACTCGTCGGAGTGCGGGCGCCGGCTCTCGACGTTTTCGGTTTGCAAACCGATTGAGACAAAACTCGTCGAAACGGCATATGAACTGAAGACCACATTCGAGTCACACATTAATGGTGTGATCGCATCAATGATAGACTCAATTGGCGAACAGTGTCCGCACGTCATCGCAGACAGCGATCGACTCCAAACCGAATTACAGCGTATTTTCAATAATACGAAGAACTCACCTCTACTTCCTTCGCTCAACTTCTTTCAGACCTGTCTTACCGATAGTGTCGGCGCTCTTCTGACCACTAAAATCGAAGAAATACTTCAGGGAATTGCGGCTCAGATTTGTGATAAAGTGCTCTTAGAAGTGAGTGAATGCCTCTCTGCCAGTCATAGGGCACTGACAGGACAGGAACACAAACAATCTCTAAGTCAAAGAAGTTCAACGCCTGACGTCTTGCGGACCAGAACTTGGATTGAAGGCAGTTCTCGGGAGTCGTCCACTGAAGGCAATCTGTCTCTCGACGGACAGATAGACGAAGAGTCAACTGTTGTGAGTATTGACTGAAATGAAAAGTTAATTTAAATATTACTCTAAACTTATTGAAACTCTTGTGCTGCCAGTGGTTGGCTTGGCTTAACTTAGTGAGTGCTCACACTATTGCTAACACTTTCTAGTCTTTCGATTTTGATTATATTTTACTCGAAATTAATAATTTTTTTCCCTTTTAAGGCAACACCGAAACAGTCGAACACAAAGAGACAAAGTCTTTACGTCCGAAGACTGAGACCTCAATCAGTTCTGGACGGACTCACATCCGACGACATTCCAGACTTATTACAAAAGGCCGACAGTTCTAAAAGTGCATTGAATTCAATCGAATCGAGTTTATTGACCTCTGAAAGTGTCGACAAGTTAGAGCATTTGGCGAAGTCGAGGCCGAAAAAGCCGAAAACCCGAGCGCCGACTCGGGCCGCCATTTCCTCCAATACGAAAAGTGTAAAAATTGAAAGAAACGATTCGATGAACGACGAGATGAGCGATAAAGTCGAGAAATTAGACGAAGGTTTGGATTCATTCTTTAAGAAGTCCAGTCCCGCAACTGAAGCGCCGTTAAAGCCACAGATCCAGCCCAGGGTTGGTCTCTTCAAGAAGTTCGGTATGAAATCTGAGTCTTTAAACCCTAAGTCAACTGAAGTCTTCAAAAAGTGTGCAAACGATGAAACGAATGTGATTTGCGGTCAAACATCGCTACTGTCCGCCCGAATCGATGAGGTGACCCGTTCTCGCTCTTCGCCCAATTTGGGCAACAAGAGGGCACAACCCATACCCGTTCCTCGAAACAACTCTCCCGGCGCTGAAGAGATCTCTAATATATTTGAGTCGAACGAGAGAATGACGAGTCCTTTGCCTTCAGAACGCGCCGACCTATTGGCTGAGATGAAGGCCAAACAGGGAAGACGTTCTTTGGCGCCCACTCCGACGACACCTCCAATCACGGAATCGAGTGCTAGTAATGCAACGACTCTTCCTTCCAATTCTTTTTCGGTTTGTTTTTAAGCGATAAATAATAACTAAATAATTTGCAGAAATGTTTGAACTTTTGAGAAATTGTTTAATAGATTTCTAATTGCATTGCATTAACCAAACTATTAAGTAATTAAAAGTTTGACTCAATTTTTAATACAACAATAATAATAATATTAGTAATTAATAAAAATAAAATTTGAACTAATGTTAGAACCCGAGCACTGGTGTACTGCCGCGAACTGCCCGAACAACTGGAGTCAAACTGAGAGCAACCGTTTTCGGGGATGTATTGAAGTCTCCGAACAAAATGCCAAACATTGCCAACGAAGAGATGAGCACTTCATTGACCGACACTAACCGATCATCTCTTTCCCGACAATCACAACCTCCGCGCCCGAAGTCAATGGTTGGTCTGATTGGCGCCAAATTCGAGTTATCCTCAAATAGTAGAGAAGAAAAAATAGACAACGAATTGGTTTGTTGTGAATCTGCACTTAATTCGGACTCAAATAAAGGAATCGACAAAAATGGGGTCAAAAAGTCGAGTATTTTATCGAAATCGCGTTCAAACTCTTCTTCTTCCAACTCTTCTCTTCAGAAATAATTCTTCCATCGCTTCCCGATTTCAGTCATTTCTCTCCATTCGGTGCCAATCAATACATTGTTTTTTTGGATAAAATTTTGTTAAAATTCATTTAATTCAATGATTTATTTATTATTTAATTAAAGTTAAATTAATTGCATTATAATTAAGATTTAAATATAATATTCGATTGTGTTTTCAATTTTTTATTCTATGCATTCATTTTAGGATTTAATGAACTTATTATTAATAAATATATAAATAATTTTGAAACGATTTTTAAATCAAATTTAATATCAAACGCTTTGAACAAATTTTATGACAACTTTTTATTGATATATTCATCGATATTAACGCATAGTTTAGGAAATTTAATACAAAATTTTTTTTGAATGGTTTACTAAAAGTCAATAAAAACTATTAATTTTCTTCAAAACTACAGATCTGTCCAACAAATAGAAAGGCTTCGGATCTCATGTCTTTGACAATGAAGACAAACGGATGGTCTGCCCTCTGCACTACATAATTGCGCCCTAAGTTGTTCCGCAACGGCTCGTCTCGATTCGGCCCTTTCTGTCCACTTTCGTCGGTTTCGAAGACGACTTTATGCAGAATATGATTCGCTCTTATGTCTCGTTTTCCGTCAATATCTCTCATTTCCGCTTCATTTGTAAAAACTTTTAATGCATTTCTAAAATCATTTCCAAAATCGTAATCGAATTCGAGTTTGAATTTCGGCAAAAATATATCGCATTTCGAGAGTTGAAGTGCTCTTAAGGCTAGCATTACGTTCCGGTAATTCAAATCTTTTTTAAATCTATGAAATCCTTTAGTCTTTTTGGGCAAAACTAACACAAAAGTCAACTGTTCTCTAACTAAAGGTATTTCAACATAAGTGCAATCCATTTCCAAAGAGTAGGCAGTCCTCCAGCACTTGTTGGTTAAGGACATCATTTTGACTTTCGTTTCATTCATTCCGTTGCTGAAGAAAATGCTGTCTTTTGTCTCATTTGAGGGAAACTCTGCCAACCAATGGCCTAAACAGTTAATATCGGCAAATGATTAGGCATTCAATGACTCAAACATTATATACCTTTGAAATAGATAGCACTGACTATAACCAGTTGTGTCTTAGTATTGATTGTTTGCGGGAATTCACTGTCAGTCCTGTCTTTAAACTCTTTTTTAATCAATTTATTTAATCGATCGTCAATTAAATTCCCGTCTCTTTTGAAATCAATTTTTTCGATCTCTATATTAAAATACTTTTTAGTCCAAACTTTGAATTTGTTTGAAATATTCGCCTCTTTTTCAACAAGAATTTTATTCCAAACTAATAATTGATAATCGGTTTTCATTTTAAGATTTTCATAACCAAACTCTCTATAAATGTCTTGAAATCCTTTAAGCATTTTATCGTCGCTTATATTGAATTGGTTTAGACCTAAACGTTCTCTCAATTCAAGAGCTGTTTCTCCGTTCGAACCGATATATAGAATGCCTTCAATTGTCAGAATATTTTATATAACTATTGAATTAATTCTGAATTAAATTTAAATTTTATTTTAACTATACTTATGGAAGAAAACAAATTAATTGGAGAAATGACTTGGTTTTGGTCATCAATTGGTGGCAATAAAGAAAATCTTTTTAAACCAAAACTATTGATTACTTCTGCCTCAAGAGATGTATTACTTGATCTAACTTTAGGCTCAATTGGTAGGTTCAGACCACCCTGGCCACCCTGGTTGATATTCCCACCCAGGTCATCATCATTGTCGTCGTCAGCCATTGATTGTCGGAGTTTGTAAATAAACAGATTTTTGTAGATTTAAAATGAAATTATTTAAATGTAATTTAATAACAATTTTCAAATCTAATTAATTCGGTTGCGATTTAACGCGCGATTTGTGTTTAATTCATTGATTTAATCATTTAATTGTTTTATATTAAATATATTTTTATTCAATACAATTTCAGCTAAATTTTAGTCAATCTTACTTTAATTATTAAAGTTTAATAATTTTTGAATTTATTTAAAATACTTTCATAGAACTCAAGTTACCAAGATTTTTTTCCAAAATAAAATTGAACCTCTTGAAAGCGTAAAAAACAAAATGAAAATTTTCATATAATATTTGAAATACAGTGTCTTTAAGTGTATTTGTTTTCTAATTAGAATTACTCAACAACTCTCGCAGTTAAAAGTTTTCAAACAGTTTTCATATTTTTATTTAATTACAACTTAAGCGATAAAATTGACTTTTTGTAGGTTAGAGAAAAAATTGTTTAACAATTATTGGGTTTAGATTTAAATTAAAAGTTTTTTTTTATTATATATGAGGCAAGAAAAATATTGTTTTAAAGTAAAAAATAATAAATATCATATTGATTAAAAAAAACTCTAACCCCTTCGGAGGTCAGTAGTTCATTGAGAATAATTGTGGTTTAGCTGACTTACTGTCAGCACTAAACTAGTTCTTCGGCTGCCATAAGCATAGCATTTATTACCTGTTTTTTCTATCACTAAATTATTATATTATTTATTTATTTTTATTAATTTGTTG
>JAQIYC010000558.1:0-12948 GCA_034699545.1 Porobelba spinosa
TTTCTTCTCATTTAAAACAATATATTTATAATTTTTTAGGCAATTTAGAGGTTATAATAGAAAAACAAAATCAAAAAAAAGTTTTTGTTTTTCGCATTCAATACAAGAATTACTTTATTTTTTTAGGAGAAAAACACTATTTTTTTTCAATGGATTTGAGACAAAAAATAAACTTTTCTTTTAAAGCAATTCATTGAAAAAAAATCGAAACAAAAACAAAAATTACAATAAATTTGATTTTCAAAAAAAACAAATGAATAAAAAACCATTTGTTTTGAAATAGTTTAGTATTTTTCTCATAAATCACACTATAATTGAATTAATTTTTTATATATATATATATAAATAAATTAATTAATTATACTTTTGTTTATAATAATAATAATAATTAGTAATAATTATTTAGAAACTAAGGCAACAATTAATTGAATTACTGTTTGTTTTTTCCGTTCAGTTGTAATGTATTCGTGTTTTACAAATCAAAAAATGTTTTTATAGTTTTTAGTTATATATTTGATGAGAGAGTTCCTGCAAATAGTTTAATGTTTTCTTTTTGAATTGACTTGAGTTTTGCATTACTTTTATTGGCGATAAAAACCGATGAAAAAAGCCATTAAAACACATTTCATCGTTAAATATGGATTGGATTACAAAAAAAACAAAACAAAAATTAAATTATAAAACAAATTATTCTCTTATTTTCAATGCAATTCTTATACTATAAGAGGAATAACTAAACAATTGTTTCGGAATTTTATGTTTTTTATGTATTCTAGGACTTAGAATAGAAATTTCGTATAAGAATTATTGAAAACAAAATTTAATTTTTGTTTTAATCTAAACGTTATATTCAATGATCAGAATATTCAGTAAACAGAATATTCAGTGAACAGAATATTCAGTGAACAGAATATTCTTTACAATAAATACCGTTATATTCAATGAGCAGAATATTCAGTGTATTTTCGGGTAAAACAGAATATTCTGTACAATAAATACCGTTATATTCACTAAACAGAATATTCTATACAATAAATACTAGAAATAATATTTGTTTAAAAAAAACGTAAATATTATTACAAATTATTGAATAATTTTTTCATTTTCGGTAGTATTTCTGTTATTAATAATTAGTAAAAATTGTTAACACTTTGAATGAGACGACAATTAACTGGCTTTTAATGTATCGATAGATGAGTTTTTAAAGTTTGTATTGAATTTTATACACAATTTAATTATTAAGTTTTGGGTTTTTTGTTGAAAATATGTGCAAAAAAATTCTGCTTTTCTATTGAGATATTGAGACAAATTTGTGGTATTTGTGGTGTAATTGTCGACACGAGTCGGGACTTTAAAAATTGAGTTTAAATTCTTGTTTTGATAAAAAGCTCTGAATTATTACAGTCTAACCCGGATATAGTAAATCCACTCACAATCTATGTTAACAACAAGCGATTATTCACTATAAGCGACTAAATTAATGTATATAGACATTAACAAATTGGTTCCGGTCAACTTATTTACAATAAGCGGGTATTTACTATAAAAGTATTCACTATAAGCGGGGGGAATAGACTGTAATATTTTACGTTTGGTTTTTTGTTGTCATAATTATTAATATAACGATTAGAATAGCAATCAATGCAAATGCAAACTATAGGCTTTAAAAAACGACATTTCTCATCTATAACTCTAAAACAGTTATAATATTAAATATATATTTTTCGGAATTTTACACAATTTTTGTTTTCAATTAATTTTAAGTCAGGTTTTGGTGTTTATAGTAATTATTTTTGTAATCAATTTGTATGCAATGGAATGATAGCCACAAATATGTATTCTTAACATTTAAGTGTTGGGAATCGTATTTCAATATATGTGTCGAATATATTGTCGATTAAGTTTCAAAACATGTTTTTTGTGTATTATTTCTTAGTTTGAAATGACAATACAGTTTCCAACTAATGGGCAGAAAAACGCAAAGCATTTAAGTTTTTATTTTTATTTTTTTCATACGTTTGGCGAATACTTAACTAAATATTTTGTATTTTATTTTTCTTATTATATATTCACAAAAAACAATTTGTGGTTTAAATATATATATTTATCCGATATATCGCACATGAATTATATGAAGTGCAGCCGTAGTTCGTGATTAACACACTTTTTCTATATATCCGTATAATATGTGTTATAATTATTTAATAATAAGTTTTTTATATTTAAGTCATAATTTTTTTATTTTGTTTTTCACTTTTTTCCGCTAATAATAGGTTTTTCATAAGATTTTTCAAACAAATTATAAAAAAAAATTTTTTTAAATGTTATAACTTATTAGAAGAAGAAGAAAAATCTGAACTAAATATATGCAAAACACGTGTTTATATGTGTTTCGAAAATTTCACCTTTAATTAAACTAATGATTAATTTATTCAAAAATTTAATTTATGTTTGTATTAGAAAATTAAACTAAAAATTTAATAATTTTTTTGTCACAAATAAACTCGTTTTTTATATATCACTTAATTTTTTTTAGTTTTATTTTCAGTACTAATGCACAAAATGTTTTTTTAATTAATTATTCGTTTTTTGTCTAATTTTATTCGTTTTGTATTTCAAATACGAAACGAATTGTACAAACATTTCAAAAATGTTTTGTCAAAATCAACACAATTTTCAAACAATTATTTTTTTGTTTAACAACTTATACAACAAATTAAGTCTAAAATTGAAAAAATTTATCTAATTTTGTAGTCAAAGACAATTTTCAATTTTATAGTCACTTTGCTATCAGAATCGAGACATTATTACCCTGGTAGATGTGACCCGGGCGAATAATTAAACCTTAATTTGGAATTTAAAGGCAAAAATAGCTTAATTTTAAAATTTTATTTTTAAACTTAAGTAAAATATCGTTAAATGAAATGATTTTTTGAAACAATTTATGCGAAATATAAACTAATTTTACATTTTTGTTGTATTAATAAAAATAACAAAAAATTATTTAAAATTGTTATTTAAAAAAAAGCAAAAGTTATCACAAGTTTTTGAATACAAAAATCAAATTATCGATAATAATACTCATTCGGAAAATAAATAATTTCTTATAATAACTACAAAAATATTTTAAATATTATTATTTATAATTAGACTAATTTGAATCCAATAGTAAAAAACTCAAAAAAAATATTTAATTTTTTGACTAAAACTAATCATAAATTACAAAAAAAAACAAATGAATGAAAAATTAAACGATATTTTGAAACTAAAAACAAAAAATTAATTAAAATTAAACTTAATTTTTGCTTAAAAAATATCTAAAAAAATACCAAAAAAAAGGCTAAACATCTCAACAATGTCTCGATTCTGATAAACAATATTTACGTTAAATTTTTGTCACTTTTAAAACAAATCACTTAATATGGGATAACATTATTAATTTGATTTCAAATTTAAATCCTTTCATAATAACTAATAATTATATATTTGTTTTGATCGATATTATAATCATAATAATAGTAATAATAATAATTGATTAATACAGTCTATCCCAGATATAGTAAAACCCGTTGATGGCATTATTTGTGTTTACTATAAACTCAATTCACTATAAGCGAGTAAATTAATAAAGGCATTAAACAAATTGGTTTCGGCAAATAATAAACTCATTTACAATAAACAGTTAAATTAACTAAAAAAAGCATTCACTATAAGCGGAATAGACTGTAATCAGAAATATCTTGTGTTTAACCCTATCATCAATCGACAGACAATTAAAGATAAAATATACGCAAAACAAACAATCGATTGATTCACACGAGAAAAAAACAATGATATCAATAGAGAGAAAAAACTAATAAATAATATAATTATTAGTCTTTTTTCATACCTAAACATAGCGTCAGATATCAAATAGCAATCAATAGATTTGGTGTTCAAAATAACAGTTTTTATTTAAAGCACAACAACTCGTTTATTATTGGTTAGAAATTAACCCCGAATATAGTCAAATCTAAACCCCAATTGGTTATAATTAAGGACACAATTAAATGATTTTTTTTCATTATTTGAGCGCTAATTAAGAATTTTTAAGTGAATTTTATTCTCATTATTATAGCATATATTTCCGATAATACGTAATATAATACGTGTTTTAACTATCCGGAGACATAACAACCTATCTATCAATCAATTGATTCGTCTGTTTATAGACTAAACAATAAGTTTATATTTATTTAATTTTTTTCAATTATTTTTTAAGCCTTTTATTCAAATGGATATTATTTTCTATAATAAACTAAAAAATAAAAATTAGATTTCAATTGCGAATCGAGTTTGAGATTCATCTGAAAGACGGATAAAACTCAAACAAAAAAAATTTATATTTTGTTTTTGTTTTTCAAATTAGAAAAAAAACCAAACAATGAATGAATTCAAAACGAAATGTATTTTTTCAGAAATAAAAAAAACAAATTTTTTTTGAGTTTAATCACAATTATAATAATGAGAATTTCAAATGAAAAAGAAAAAAAATGATAATTTGTTTAAATGTTTTTTCTATAACATATGTATATAATTGACTCAAATAATAAATTTTTTAACAAATCTTTTGTGTTTTTATCTCACAATTAGTTATCGTTTGTCTAAAACATTATAATTTCACTTATGTTTTGAAAATAACAGAAAAAAAATTATTTAATAAAAAAAAATTTTTTTCTCTCAAATCAAACCAAAAATTAAAAATCAAAAACAATTTTTTTGATTCGAAACTTAATTATTTAGAAAAACATATTAATTACTAATTATTTTAAGCCGAAAAAAACTCAATGAAATTACAGTATATTTTGATTATAAGTAAAATTAAAAATCGAAATCAAATGAAAGAAAAAAAATTATTTTAAAACAAATCCTAAATTAACGCAACATTTGACACATGATTAACAGAAAAAAAAATTTGAATAAAAAAATCACAAATTGTTTAAATTGTTTGTCTTAAGAGAAAAATGTGAGAAAAAAACATCGAATTTAAGAACAAAATCGAAAAAATGATTTTCTCGTTAAAAAAGACTAACAATTGAATTGAGAGAAAAAAACGCGTTTTTCTAATCGAATAGCAATTAATAATAAAAAAATTTGTAGTATTTTTGTGTTTAATTTGTAATTAAGGCATAACTAGTGATTAAAAAAGAGTTTGTATTTTCAAAAATCGCCTAAAAAATTGATAAAATAGTGTGAAATTCAAGAGAGAAAAAATTGAACCAATTTTTAGGACTAGATATCAATTATAGCGCGAATAACACAACACTTTGATTATGAAAAAGAGAGAGAAAAAAATTTATCGATTGGTTTGATTACAACTTCTCTAATGAAAAAATAGCATTAATTTCGAGAAAAATAATATTCATATCAACTGATACTTCATTAGAAGAATAGAAAAAAGTCTATAATTTTTGCGTCAAAATGAGAGACAAAAGTATAGAATCACTTCAGAAGACAAGAAGTTAACCTAATATTCAAATATGTATTTAATAGTGGATTTGATAGTAATTTTGTCAACAATTTCGAGAAAAAAAAAATCGTAAAATATTGAGAAAAAAACAACAGAAAAGAGAAAATCCGAAAATATTTACTAATATTAAAAAAAACAACAAAAAGAAACACTTTTTTCTCAATTAAACGAATTGTTAGTATTTAGTATAAACTATTGGTTTGTGTTGACAGACCGTAACTGTGCGCTCGGGTCGTATGTGTTGTGTATGGATTTGGGCGGAGATATATATGGGTTGGCGGGTGAGCGAGACGGGGGAAGTGCCGATTGAGGGGCTCTACCCGATCAGACCCTCGGCGTAATCGCTGAGATCCGACTCGTCGTCCGTCTCATAGCCGGACAGTAAACCCATTTCCTGAATGTCGAACACGTCCTCGAGATCAAGCGTTAAGAGCCAGGAGTTGTCGTCTCGTACTTCCAAGTAGTTCCACAAATGCATGTCCTTTGGGAACACAAATTGATTAGAAATACATAAAACATAGAAAAAAAGAAAACTTTTGATCAGGATTGGAGTGGGGGGGGGGGGGTTCAGATCGGTCAGGGAGGCTACCCAAATCCTAGCGAGGGTCCAGGTAGGAGACAGCTCAAAAACAAGCTAGCGTATTCCTGCCAAA
Organism: Porobelba spinosa; assembly: GCA_034699545.1. Taxonomy (NCBI): domain Eukaryota; kingdom Metazoa; phylum Arthropoda; class Arachnida; order Sarcoptiformes; family Damaeidae; genus Porobelba; species Porobelba spinosa. The sequence continues at coordinate 6,163 of JAQIYC010000558.1, forward strand.
TAGCCATTTTGTTCCCGAAAACCCGTAATTAAAGCAGATTTAAGCGAATTTAAACTAAATTAACACTAATCAAGCTAATTTAATGCAAAATTAAGCTAATTAAAACGAGCTTAGGCCAAATTTAGTTAATTTAACGCCAAATCAAATTAATCGAACAAAAGTTAATCAAAAAAATGTTCTTTAAATAAAAAAATCAAATTTATTTAAAAACCAGATTTAAAAAAAACGCAAAAAATACACAAAATAATCGAATAAATCGCATAATTAAAAATAGGAAATGGAGTGAACACAGAATGAGTAAAAAACGAGAGAAAAATGAGAAAAAAATATTGCAATTATTTGGCGGCAAAAAAAAATGAGTAAAAAAAGTGTTACAAAAATCAATGGAACAAAATGTGCGCCAATTGGGGCTCTAAAGCGAGTTATTTAGCGATCGGTTGGTATAGAGATAAGAATGCCGATCAATACCCGGAGTATTTCGAGCTCTCCCTCGTGATTCTGGCGGCGGCGGCGTTGTCGCGGCGGCGGAATGTCGGCTTTGCGGCCGTCCGGGTACGCGTGGAGGTAGAAGCAGGCGCCGGCGAACGGACACTCGCCCTGGCCCTGCTTGAAGTATTTGCACGGTTTGGCGCTCAACGCACTCTTGTACGAGTCGATCAGCGATTGCTTGTCGTTCCGGTCCTCATACCAGTACTTCGATGGGATCACAAAGTCGGACGACACCCGACACTCGGGACACGCGCTGCCGACCGATACCCAAAAGATTCAAAACAATGATTAAAATCAATGCAAACAAACGCTAATTAAAAGTAAACATTATTCGTAAAAACATATATAAAATCGCGAAATAAAATCAAAATCAAAAAACTATTAAAAACTTAAAAGTAATAAAAAAAAAACTCAAAACTAATGATAAAAAAAAAGTCACAAAAGAGCAGAACTAGTGTTCATTAAAATATAATAATTTAAAACTTAAACAAAAAAAAAAACAAAAAAAAAAGAATAAAAAGAATAAAAAGCTAAAAGAAATAAATAAAAATTACTTAAAAAATGTATTTAAACCTAAAAAACCGATAATAAAAACGAATAAAAATCTACAAAAAAACTATTGCGTAAAGTGTGTACCGAATCGTCCGCTTCTCGAATTGCTTCGTTTGTCTCCACTTCCGAATACAACTCAAACAGAATATATGCGAACACTTGTCGAGTATACCGAACCGGCGCTCAGTTATCGGCTCCTTTTCAATCACGATATCCATACAAATACCGCAGGCCTTGTCTAGACTGCGCTGAACGGCGAACGAGATCTCCATTTCCCTCTCGTGTTCTTTTATGCATTCCTACGTAAATTGAAACTAAAGTATTAAAACATTTATAACAAAAGTATTCAAAAGTCAAATAACATTCAAAAAAAAAGTCATTAAAAATTCAGATCCAATTCAAACGGAAAATATATTTCAAAATTTCAACTCAAATGTCGAGTGATATGAAACCGAAAATTAAATATTTATTTATCGGATTCCGAGCTCTACTGTAAAGTAAACAAAAAACTAAAAATAAGAAATGAATTTAATTTAAACTAAAAGTCGAAAAAATCGATTTCTAATGAAATTTTAATTTTGCAATAAATAAGAAATAATTTGAAAATCGATTTAATCGTAAAATAAAACAAATAATTATTTTGCAATCAAACAAATGACAGGAAATGCTTAAAAAATTGAACAAAAAATTTTAAAACTAAATAAAAAACAATTAATTAAACAAAAAAATCATAAATAAAACAAAAACAGATAAATAACAAACAAAAATTCAAATAAAAAACACTAATTCAAACAAAAAATTAAAAAAAACGAAATATAATACATATTTACATTAAAAAACTAATTAATTAAAAAACAGCAAAAAATTAATGACTAATAAAAGTAAATAAATAAAAAATCAGAAAAAAACAATAAATAAAGTCTCAAATCACACATCAAATGCTCAAAAGGGGATAAAAAATGATTACAAAAAATAATTCCTATAATTAAAGTCAATGACAACTAAAACGAAAAAAGCGATCGAAAAAACGCATAAAATAATAAAAACATAATTTAATTATAGATTTTCATAGCGATAGTGCGAAAACACAAACTAAATGTAAAGTTAATTAATGTTTCGGAAGAAAAATCGATCGCAAACACCAATGTCTGGAAAATAATGGCTTTAAAAATATCTAAAAAAAATCGCTTTAAAAATGTCTAAAAAAATCAATTCAAACGAGAAATTCGAGTCAAAAGACTTCAAAACATATTCTGAATAATTGAATTACAAATAGATTTTAATCTCAAATCAAAAGCTCGAAAAACTCAACTCATTTTTCAACACAAAAACTCATCAAAATCTCAGATTTAAATATTTGCCTAAAAATTCAGTTTTAGCTGAAAAACAAATATTAAACGAATAAAAAAAAGATTGAATACAAATAGAAATTAAATGAAAAAACTAATTATAACTGAAAAAAAAGTGTAAATAAATTTCAATTACAAACATAAGCTCTGAAACAAAAGCTGAGAAAAAAATTAGATTAAATCCAGAGATATATCGATAGAGAACTAGCGCTCAATTCATCATAAAATACAATAAATTCATATCAAAGGCTTCGAAAATCGTAAATAAAAAATAATTCAAAAAACAAACAAAAAAAATCAAAATTAAAAACAAAACAAAAAATCCAATCTTTTAATCAATTCATAAAAACAAAAAAAAACAAAAATTTAATTTCAAAATAATTTCTAAAAATATACGTAAAATATCAGCAAATGTTGAAAATATGTAAAAATAATTATTTTAATTAAAAGTGAATTTAAAACAACTTTTTCCTCATTTTAATCAATTATTTTCCTCTAAATTTTCGCATTAAATCGAAAACTGACAACAATTTTGTGTATAATTGAGTGGAAAGTGAGGGAAGAGATAGCGAAGAGGACTCGAGTCACTCGCACTCGACCTCTAAATATGATTATAAAAATTGATCGAATGATACAAAACGTTTGCGAAAAAAAACTTAACAAAAAATCAAACTCAAAAACAACGCAAAAAAGTTACAAAAAACTCAAAAACCGATAAAAACCCAAAAAAACACACAAAAGAGTTACAAAAGAAAGTTAGAAATCAATCAATAAATTTAAAAAAAAACTAAAAAAATCAAAAAACAGATAAAAAACCGAAAAAACAATTTTAAAAAACCTAAAAAACATAAAACAAATACAAAATTGAGTCAAGACAACCCCGAAATCAATGCTTACGTCTCTGTGTTTGTTCTGCTGTTGGATGTCATTCGGGTCGAGACAACAGCGGCCGCAGAGGTCGCAGATCGAGCCGTGCGTGTACTGGCACTGGCCGTCCGGATACGGACAGCTGCCGTCGATCGTATTCATCGAATACGGGCAAAGAGTTTTCAGTTTCGGAGCACAGGTAGTCGTCGTCGTCGACACAAGCGAATGCGTCGGAGCTGTCGTCGTCGCCGGCACTACAACTCCGCCGCCGTAATGAACGCTCGGATTCGAATCGGTGTTCGGGTGAGCGGCACCGGCAGCACTGGTCGCGCTTTGTTTTGAGCCCATTATCTGAGCGTAAGTTTTGCCACAATTTGATTGACGAGTCGGCGCTGAACTACTCGAGCCGTTGCCGCCGCGCGTCGTTTGATTAGAACTATGAGTCGGTTCGGAATAACCCGAGTCTTCCGATGACTGCCGCGAATCAGTTATTAGACTAGGATTTGATGATTGATTCGATTGTTGTTGCGATGAACTAATCACTGATTGATTAAATGGTACTAAATGTGGTCTAACTGTCGAATAATTGCTATTCGTTTGCGGTTTACTCCGGCATTCATTCGTCTCCGCACCCGTTGACCCGCCGGTGCCGCCGCTGTTCGCCGGTTGCGATGGCTCGCGACCGCGACTTAGACTTAGTTCGGTTGACATCAGTTGAGGTATTGGCGCACATGTAGTCGTCGTCGCACCGGATGCGCTCACAGGCCTACTCTCGGCGACCGATGCCGGCGCCGACAACTGGTTGTTCGACAAAATTGTCGACGCGTCTGAATGTACGAACCTATCGGTGCGCAAACATATGATTAGAGTTTAATTTAAAAAAACATATTTTAATACAAAATAAAAAATTCAAATAAAAACTATTTACGTCTGAAACAGAAAAAAAATCTGAAAATACGTAAAAATTATTTTTAAAAAACAAATAAAAAATTTATAACTTTTTTCTGGTTTTATAGACAAGAATCTCGAGTTAAGAAAAATGAGAAATAATTTCTTTATTTTTTGTAATTTTGTGCTTAATTTGAGTCATATTTCAGATTTTGAATCAAAAGCGTTCAAAAACGCAACAGTTTTTTGTGTGACTAAGGGTTGGGATTAGAGAAAAATCAATTAAAAATCAATTAGAAAAACGAAAAAATTATAAAAACTTTTATTTTTTTATTTTATAGACAAAAATCTCGAGTAAAGAAAAAGAGAAATAATTAATAAATTTTGTAATTTTATGCTTAAATTCGAGTCATATTTCAAATGTATTGAATGAAAGGCCTAAAAACGCAACACTTTTTTTTGTAGACTAAGGGTTGGGATTAGAGGCACAGATAAAAGGGTTAATTGAATCGGGAATTAATGATAGGTTTGTTTCTGTAGCCATACCTGCAATTGTCGCCATACATACAGTGCGACTGTAGGTAAAACCAACAGACCGTCTCGGGTATGGGCACCGACTGCTGCATATCGTGCGAGAACTGACACCAATCGCCGTCACGACATGAGCCCCGGATATGGAATCTATTAAAACAATTAATAATAATAAAAAACAAATTAATAAAAAACAAAAATAGAAATTTAAAAAATAAAAACAAAAAAATTCTCAAAAAAAAATGTATAAAATTTTTAAAAAAATGTTTTCAAATATTTCGACACATTTTTCAACCGAAAAAAAACGGAAAAAATTAAAAACAAAACAATTATTTCAAAATATGTAAAAAAAATTATTTCAAATTATGTAAAAAAAATTATTTTGTTTTTTAAATTATTGGCAATATTTCGACTCATATTTCAACCGAAAAAGTGTTTTCAATTGAATGCGTAATCGATTGGAAATCCAATTGAATGACTCAATAGATAAACAAAACAAAAATTGTAATCAAATCAAAAAAATTAAAAACAAATCAAATAATGTATTGAATGAGTTGTTCGACTCAATTGCGAAATAAAAATACACAAAAAAAACAAATTAAAAAAAAAACGTTTTGAATGTGTTTTTCGATTGCGTTTCGCATTCAATACGAAAAACAATACAAAAGCAAACATTCAATCGAATCAGAAACCAATTGCGCGGACAGTGGCCGCCAATCGGGAACCTAATGTCGGGTTCAGTACTAACCGACACAACAACTGCTTTCGGTTATCCATCGACTGCTGTATCGGCTGTTGTGTTGTGTTATGACTGCAGTTCGGATTCGCATTCGTATTGAGAACAGACTTAAACTCATTAATGGCAGCCATTTCTCCAATGCATTCACAGAATTGACTGTTGACTCGACTGTTCGACACTCAACGCTCGCAACGGTATGAACGCGAGACTACACTCGCTCTACAGCGACAGACGTATTACACATACAGTTTGTCGACACCGCTCACGAGCTCACACTCTACGTAGGTGTGAGACATAAATTACGTTTCGATTATTGCTTTTTTTTTGTCGAGTAGGCTAGTTTTTAACGAGATTTTTAAATAAGTTTATTTTATTCATATTTTGCTTAATTTGCTTTTTTAAACTTAATATCTGGAACAGATTTTTCTCTTATCTTAAAACAAATACCTTTTTTTTTATTGATTTAGCTTAAGTTTATATTTCCTATGTTTTACGATTAGATCTGATTTATTGAATTATTTATTGTTTTATGTACAGCCGGGATGTCGAAAGTTGTAGAATCTTCGGGTAAGGGGGGGGGGGAGTGTGAGGGATAAAAAGTTAATAATTGTCAAATTTTTACACTGTTTTTAACTCAATTTAAACTGAATTTAAACCGGATTTAGCAAAATTTAAATTAAATTTTATCAAATTTAACACAAAGGTCAAAATTTACGACAAAAAGGTAAATTTTTAAAAATGGCGAGTTCCTTTGCTCTTTGCAAAATAATAAGAAGGGAGGGTAGAGCCAATTTTTCAATCCTGGGGAGAGGGGGGGGGGGGAATGACCGGCTTATTCCCCCTTCGACATGCCTGATGTATAGAGTTTCGGATTGAAGTTTCTGATAATTTTTTTTACGTTGATGAACCTTGTTCTTTTATTCTGTTTGTTATTTCAAATAGCTCAGTTGTTTGATTGAGATGAGTTTGCACTCATTGTATTTGCCATTGTTTGCGCTGTTAATGCTGGTGCGGGTTAGGGTGTGTTAGGCTTTTAGTAGTTAGACATTTGATGTATGTTTAGAGGTTAGGAAGTTATTGTTCAATATTGACTGAACAACCCATTTGTTTGATTTAACAAGCACAGTTTAATACTGTAAAATGAGATTTTTATTGTTTGCATGCTTAATGCACAAACATCTTATACACTCATTTCTTGTAGTAATTGAATGCCATTGCAAAAAATTTTAATAATTCTAAATAAATTGTAATTGCTAATTTAATTATACTTTTGAAATATGAAAATTATACAAGCCAATTACCGTATTCCCTCACATATAACGACATGTCCTTATAAGGTGAAGTGGACCTTATGTCCTTATACCCCGGGGT
>JAQIYC010000559.1:0-12936 GCA_034699545.1 Porobelba spinosa
TGCCGGTGCTTTGAAAATCGTTAACTTATATCCGATTTTACTTATAACCGCACGGCTTATAACCGAATGTTTGTGTAGTTTGATTCAAAATAAAATTCAATCAAAAATAAATTGTAAAACTAAGACATGCAATATATTCGCACATTTCGAGTCCTCAACATTTATTTCGCTTAAATATTACAAAAAACTATAATTAAACAAATGTTTTCAAATTTAATTGAAATGTCATTCAACGATAGGCATCAATGAATGAAATAAAAAGCTGTTTTATAAGAATATAAAAACGTCATGGTTAAGTTTCCAAATTAGTTAAACCCAGGGTTGGTCAGAATGTCACATCAGGAAATCAGGAGGGGAGGGGGGTTGAGATAAATGCATATTTTTAGACAAAATCTTGGAGGTCCAGATTGGGGTCAACTCAAAAACAAAATTTCAAATTTCCGCCAAAATTTGCACCAAAACGCCACTTTGGACCCAAAAACTGCAATTAAAGCCGTTTTAATTGAATTTAAACCGGACTTAGAGTTAATTTAGTTAAATTTATGCCAATTTTATATAAACAACGTTAATATTTCCGATTTTATGTTCGAGCAAAATCATGAAGGGGTAAAAGCTAAATTTTCAAGTCAGGGGGTTTCGGACCTAAATTCCCCTTAACTTAACAACTCTGTTTAAACCAGGAATGTCGACAGGGAGATCAGCATAAAATCCCCCCTTGCATCAAAAATTTAAAAAAACCCTGGCTGCGCGCTGAAAGACATACACCCTTGTAAAAATGTTGGTGGGCAAATTTTAAGGGTAATTTTAGTCAAATTTTTTACTTTTTTGCTCTAAATCCGGTTAAATTCGTTTAAATTAGCATTTTGGTGCCAAAAATAGCCGCCATGACAGTTTTGGAGCATGCCCTACCTGACCCCCCCCCCTGGATTGGCCGACCGTCGACACCCCTGGTTTAAACCTAATTTCAAATATAAATTCAATACATAATTTTGTTCAATACTATTTTTAAATTAATATTATCATATATAACAAATTATATACATAACATGATATATAAATTATTTGAATATTTATTTTTAAAGGCGGGTTAATTATACCCCGATTAATTTCATCAAATACTTAACAAAAATATTTTAAATTATTTAATTTAAAATTCAAATTCGTGTAATTTAAATGTTTATGTATTCGAGAGCTAATGCATTCAATTATAATCAGTTTTATTTAAATGAATATAATGTGTTAAAAAATTCAAATCAGAATTAATCGGGGCAATTTAAATTATTTTAATTATATTACCCTGAATAGCTCTACCGGTACAATTTATTTAATAATCGTACAATTATTGCTTAAAACAATTGAGAACACCTTTAATGTAAGCGCATTTATGCAGTCCCGGATCAAATTTGCAATTTATTGTTTGGCAGAAATAATCAATTGATAGATACCCTGAACATAGCCGGTGTCGAAGTCATACATCGTGTACGTGAGTAGCAATGCCTTCAACTTATCCAAGTTATCAGTCGTTCCCTTATAGAACTGGTGAGACCTATCACAGCGAATCACATCCCGTTCTGAACGCAAATTCGGGTTCAATACAAATCATTAACTCATTATTAGTTTGCAATTTATACCAATTAATGACTTCCTCTCCCGATAGGCAGTAAACCTCAACTCCTGTTCGGGTAAAATGGAGTTCCACTGCGAATGATATTTTTCGAACAAATCACTCAATTCGGACCAATCGAATTGAGCCGAACTGTCGGTCAGTCCCAAAACCATTGGCCATAAGCGCCGACGAAACTCATTATCACTCAAACCCTTAAATAATAAATTATTTCAATTAATGATTGAATAAAAGTGTGAAAACACTAACTCCTCTGAAGACTCGCTCCACTATCTCATCGACACTCAGTTCTGCAAATTTCTCCTCAAACTCGTCAGGTGTTAGCGCCGGGAGTCGGCACTGGGGTTGAGAGCAGGGAATGGCAGGCAATGACGGCGGCGGCAGTTGATCCGTAGAGATGGTAATCGGATTGAAGTCATCGGAAAACGGAATCGATTGGTCGGTTGGAATCGAGTGGTTGTTGTGTTCGGAGTTGTTCTTACGGTTGACGCGTTCGGCAGAACCGGGCGGTCGGAACATATGCAGAGACGAGAGGTAGTCCTCGTCGTAAAAGGTTGGACTCGTCACCAGATTTGTGACGCGACTGAAGGAGTTGAGGGAAGTGGCGATGGGGTCGCGCAGGAACTTTGAGATATACGTGTGCGACGAGTGGCTGGGCTTCGGCGGCGGGGCGTATGGGTTCGGGCTGTCCGTCACCAGACAGTTGGGCCGGTAGTGGTCGGTCGGTCGGGAGAGTTGTCGTTGAAATGTAATAAATTCGTGCATTTCTTCGCCGACAGACGTGTTCTTAGAGTCGCCGTCGCCTCGACTGGCGGTTGAGGACACGAATCGAACGGATTCTGACATTCTTTCTATTCTTCTACAAAACGATTGTCTTCTTTAATGTAATAATAAATAGTTTTTTAAACACTTTTCAATTGATTAGTCGTTTTCTCTAATTATAAATAAATAATTTATTTATTTATATTTCTCTTTCATTAAAACATAATTCGGTTTTAATATAAAAAATTGTTTTTCCTTTCGCTTCAATTCGTCCAAAAATCAATGAAAAGGTATAAATAGTTTTGAAATTATTTTATATTTCATTTAAATGAATGCAAAAGTAAACAAAATATGATTTCATAAGCGTTTGTCAATTGACGCGACATTACATCCATTCAGTCATTGCATACAATCTGTGAATCCATTGATTTCAATGCGATTTCTAAATGTAAACAAAATGCGATCTTTGAATACATGTGCAAAAAGGGTTTAACTCATGTATTGACTACACTTTGGGTTAAGCTATTTATTCGACGGAATATCGATTGAAATAAAATAGATTTTTAGAGATAGAGTGACATCAGTTGAGACAAGTTTGAAGTGTTTGTCCAATTTGTTTAGGTTTAACTGGAGAGTCGTATTCAATGCCTTATGACAACACAACAAAGTGTTAATTTACTAATAATATTCGTATAGAAAAGTCCTAACTCTCCGACAAACCACAACATAATTGGTAAAAGCGGTTACTAATTGGCGGATAGTTTACCGCATCTGAGACTCTGAGTCAGACTCTAAGACAGACTTCTCTCAGACTCTTCGCTGAAGTGTTTCTGAAAGACATTTATTGTAATAATAATAACGAAACGAATAAACAAAAACAAATCAATTATTTCGATAACTATTGAAAACTATTGAATAAAAGCGAATAATAGTATAAATAAAGAATTGGTTTAATTGTGCCGTAAATTGTCTTCCAATCGATATCTCAGACAATAGACTAAAAGACATCAAAAAGTAATCAAATTATCGATCATTTGATTGAATGCCAAACGAAAACAAATCAAAAATTTAATTCATATCTAGTTTTTTGATAATAAATATTAAATTTAATAATAAATTGAATCCGAGTTATGGAGAACGAGAACAACGAGTCGGAAGAGTTGCCGAAGGGTTGGGAGAAGAGAGTGAGCCGTAGCACAGGTCAGGTCTATTACCTCAATGTCTACACCAAAGAGAGTCAATGGGATCGACCGACCGCTGAGGCCAACACCAAAGACAACGAGAAGATCCGTTGTTCGCATCTATTGGTCAAACACTGCCAGAGCCGACGGCCCTCTTCGTGGAGAGAGGAGAAGATCACTCGAACCAAAGACGAAGCCATACAACTGGTGGAGGACTACAGGGAACAGATCGAGTCGGGGAAGACCACGATTGACGAGTTGGCTCAGGAGGTGTCCGACTGCTCTTCGGCCAAAAAGGGCGGGGATTTGGGTTACTTCACGCGCGGAGCGATGCAGAAGCCCTTCGAGGACTCGGCCTTCGCTCTCAAAGTCGGACAGATGTCCGAAATAGTCGAAACCGATTCCGGAGTTCATATCATTCTCAGAACCGACTGAATCGGCGCCGGAGTTGGCGTTGGCTTTCGATTCAATCAATTGTTTAGTTATTTCCGATTCTATATATATCTGAAAACCCGATATTTTTCCCAACAATTTCTCCTTTTATTCGATTTAAAACTTTTTAAAGTTTTGAATTTGTTTTAATGTATCTGTTATTCCATTTTTTAAGAGACACCGAAATTCCTACAATTTTTCTACTTTTGCCCAAATCTTTATTTTAATTGTCTTTTCCTAACAATTAAATCAATTATACCGTAACTTAGGTTTAGTCTATATATTGGAAATGATTTGGAATTTAGTGCTAATTAATGATGAATTCGAGTGAATATTATAGAGAATTTGACTGAAAAAAGCAAAACAAAAACTTCTAATCATTTCTTTCGTTGTTTTTTTTATCTTTTTTTTGTTATAAATAATAAAAAATCAATAATTTTTTGGTTTTTAGAAATTTGAAAACAACAAAAAGCAAACTAAGAGTTAAAACAAAATGTTAACAAAAGTTATTATTTTAGTAATAATTTCAATTAACAATTAGTGAGCTATGGATGTTGTGCTCAATAGTTGGTTCAAAACTAATTATTAACTAATTATACGAAAAAATATAAACGAATTTTTGTCTTCAATTAATGTGAAAATAGTAGAGATTTTCTCTAAAAAAGCACTTTTTCTGTTAATTTTTGTTATTATAATTGAAGTGCACTTTCAATATCAATGTCTAATACATTCTATTTCAACGAAAGGTTTAAATATAATCTAGATTTTTGAGATTTTGAGAAAAATGTTATTATTTTTTATTGATTACTATAGAGAACATCTGCTCTTTCGGTGTGTATTGAAAAATGTTTAAAAATAGACATTTTTTGTTGAATTGTATTTATACTGTAGTTTAAAGTTGAATAAAAATCGGAATTAAAACCCAGAATCGAATGAGAAAATAGACATTTATTTAGGTATTGAATAATTGCTTCAAACATGTTTCGAAATAAAATTGAAATTGATATTTATCTGCAATTTTTGTCGACAAATATTTAAAATCGATAGAATAGTAGCAAAAAAAAAATGAGGAAAAACTAATCTATTCATAACTCAGGAATGCTTTCAATAGGAAATTAAATAAAGTTAAACAAAAGCGGAATTAAAAAATAAAAATGGTTTTTGATTTAATCAATGCAAATATCAAGATCGATTTTTAGTAGAAATTTTGAATTAGAACTATATACTGTACCAAGTACAGTATTTTTCTTCAATAAGAAAGAATTGAATTAACGATTATTGAACTCATTATAGCCGCGAAAAATTGTCTCTATTATCCGATTAATTCAAATGCCATTAACTTTGCATTAGTTGGGATTCAAAAGTCAAAACTATTGAAAAGACTTCTCAAACTCCGGCATTGTTTGCGTTTTCTGCAAAACTATTTTTTATTGGTATTGGAATTAACTCAAACTCTATTGGAATTAACTAGCCAGGGACATTAGTTTGAGACCAGTGGTGCTTTAGGGGGTTCTCAGCATAAGAACTTTTTGAACTGTTAAAAATAAAGTTATCTTAATTAGAGTTATTTAAATAATTGTTTTCTCAATACAATTACTAAAAATTTGATTTTGAATCTAAAAAATAGTTTAATAAGTTAGCAGTGATTGGCATAGATTTGTTAAGTGAGAACAGGTCTAACCTGAATACCCATCTCTTGGCCAACATATTATAGCAAAAAGTGACGATTACTGCGCAAAGCATTACAACTACACAGTATTCTAAAACTTTTTGAGAAATTATTGAATTTGATTATAAACTAAATTCATATCTCGAGTCACATTCAGTATTTGAAAATGTTTTGACTAAATCGTGAGATATTAGACATGTATTTGGTTTAGGTTTTTATGTCTATTCTTTAATATGAGACAAACCTTTAAGTAGTTATAAAAATACTTAATCTTTTCGTTCAAATAATTATCAATTTATATAAAACTATTTTCTAAAATCCAGAAAAAATTATATGTTTAATAAACTGAAACATATGCAATGATGAAAATTCAAAATTTAATTGTAATATTCTGGTCAACTTTATTGATCTTGTTGAATTTGTGTGAAGCCAATAATTTGCGTGTATATGAACACGACAAAGGTTTGTACTTTTCTCCGATATTTTATTTGTATTGTGTTTTGGGTTCTATTGTTAAATAAGAACTTTTAAAGTTTTGAATTTTCAATGCTTTCAAATATTTGATTCAAAAATAATCAAATATTTATTATTGAATAAGATTTGAAATATAAAATAACTCGAATTTTTAACTAGAATGCAGTCATTTTTATTTTATAAACATTTCAATGTTTTGTCTGTTCTGAACAGTTTATGTAAAATTTATATTTGATATTCTCTAATTATTTTATACAAACATGTTATTCGAATTGACATAACCAGGGATGTCGATTGGAGGATCAGCCTAAAATTCCTTCCTGGCATAGAAAATTTTAAAAAATTTCCCGGCTGTGCCGACTGACATTAAAAATTGCTAGCAAACGCAACCGGCAAAATTTTAAAGTATTTTTGTCTAATTTTTTAATTTCTTTTTTCTAAATTTTATTCACATTTAGTTAAATTAATTAAATTTACCTGAATTTACATTAAATTTAGTTAAAATCCGGTTAAGTTAGGTAAAAATGGGTTAAATAAATGCTTTGGCGCCAAAAAAATTTCCATCGTGACATTTTCGGAGTACCCCCATTTTAGGCTACCCGGTTCCCCTAGGACTTAGGCCAAAATTTTTAGACTTACACCTTACATTATCCCCCCCCCCCCCCCCTGACACGGCCGACCGTCGACATGTTTTCATAATATACTAAATATTTAACATAATTCAGAGATGTTGATTGACCGGTGAGGGAGTGCTAGTCTAGAATTCTCTTGTCATCAAGGAAAAATTCCCTTCTAGATTCGACGAGAGAAACATGTAGGTAAATTATTTGACCTTTAGCCCATTTTAACCAAATTTTGTTAAAATGTGATAAATAAATAAAAATTTTGTTTATGCCTGACCCCCGCGTTCCTTCCCTCCCTTGGCTCAGTCTACCGACATGTCTGACTTAATTGTAGTTAAGATATTCTTAAAATCATATCATTAATCAATTATTAAGTTAATCTGTAAGTTTTACAAAGAACAGATTTACAAATTATTAACCTTGACACTTATTATTTAACTAAAATGATTGGAATTTTAAATATATTTTTGTAAAAAACAATTTTTTATCTGTATTTTTTTCTGAAAACTAATAAATTAAAATTAACAATTGAATAATTACAATAAATATGTACAAAAATAGCGATTCAGTCTTTTTTATATAAATAATTAATGAATTAATTTTTAATTAAAAACAGAATTAACTGTAAAAAGAAATTTATTGATAAGAAATGAATATTAATGAGTAACAAGGTAAAAAACTAGCTTTTACAGAATTTTCTAATTCCAAGATATTATTTTAAATTATTTAAGTTATATAATAAATACAGTAATTGTTCAACTTATACAATTATTTGCAAAGTAAAGCTGATATTTTCTTAAATTATTATTTTATTTATTTTAAAAAGTGATTTATTTATATTTTTGCTTTTAATTTGCATTGTGAATGGGAAATAATAAAAATAGTCCCTGTTTCTACAATTTCTGTAAACAAATGAAAGATTTGCATAATTTAAGTGACTGTTATTATCAAATTATAAAAAATATTTTAATAGTTAAAAATTTTTCTTAAAATATTCTGCAAAATTATTTTAATGAACTTGTTTAGATTTTTAATAAACAAATAATAAATTATATTTAGTTTTTAAAATTTTAATATAATTTATTCCAAAGATTAGTTTTATCTTACTTTTTGAAATTTCAAACAATTTAAAATGAGATAAACGAATGAAAAACAAAAATCTGATTTAAATAATTAGTTAACGAATTGAAAGACAATTTTTGTTTAGTTTAATATCAATAATGTGACACATTTTGACACATCTTATCAATGATTAAATTTTTGAAATATTCAAGATCTGATTTCTAATCACTTCAATGAATACATTGCTTATCAATAAAATTCTTTATTTTAAACTCAAAGCTGAAATAGAGCCTCAATTCTGGAACCAATTAGCGAAGAGTTCGCTAAAGAAATCACTTAATCTGAAACCGATTGTGAGTAGAGCTAAAAATGTGATTCTATTCGTTGGCGACGGAATGGGTATAACAACCATAACTCCGGCCAGAATTCTGAAGGGGCAGCTCAATAACAGATCTGGTGAAGAGACCAAGCTCAAATTTGAAGAATTTCCATACGTTTCGCTGATTAAAGTAATAAAACAGTTATTAAAATATTATATAAAAATAAATCAAATAGAGAGAGAATATGCACTTTATTAACACAATTACAACTATTTATTAACATTAAAATAAAAATAAATTTAAGTTTATTCTTTAGTAAATTTAAGTTAATAAAAATCCAACAGAAACGAGCAAGCTAATTTTAAATGTTTTGCCAATGCAATTTCTAAGAAACAAGTTTTAAAATTCTGTATAAGTTTTCTCAATGACATTGAAATATATATTGAATTAATGATTAGCAGTAAATAAGTTATATTAAGAGTATTAACCAGAAGTGCAATCAATTTCTTAGTAATTATTTCTGAACTAATAAACTGCAATCAAATCAATTCCAATCGAATCCAATTCAGACCTATAATGTCAACTATCAAGTGACTGATTCGGGCGCCTCAGCCAACGCCTTCTTGAGTGGCGTTAAGACTAATGACGGAACCATTGGAGTGAATGCAAGAGTTCCGCGTTATTCGAATGATTGCGAATCCATACAATCGAATAGTATTGACTCGATTCTCAAATGGGCTTTGGATTCAGGTTTGGCTCAAAATTTATTCGTTATTTTATTTTATTATTTTAAATATTTATTTATATTTTTCTAACTGTTAGGAAAGAGCGCGGGTATTGTGACCAGTGCCCAGATAACTGACGCAACACCTGCTGCTGGTTATGCGCACATGTCTAACAGGGATTGGGAGGCGAGTGTTCCCGAGAATATGACCGGCAGTTGTAAAGACATTGCCCGACAACTAATAGAAGATGAGCCTGGCTCGAAATTGAATGTAGTTCTGGGCGGCGCCAGACGTTTCTTCTTACCCGAGACCACCGCTGCCAGAGATGGTCTCTTTGGGGTTCGCAAAGACAACCGAAATCTGATCAACGATTGGCTCAAAATGAAGAACGAAAGCGGACTCAACGCCAATGCCTACCAATTCGTTGAAACGAGAGATCAGTTGAAAAACGTGAAGCACAACCAAATCGAGCATTTGTTCGGTTTATTCAATTACGACCACTTGTCGTACGACAGGGAAAGGCTGGACTCACCCGACGGAGAGCCCACTCTCGAAGAGATGACCGAAACTGCGATCAAAATTCTGAGTAAGAATAAGAACGGGTATGTGCTGTTGGTCGAGGGCGGGAACATCGATAAAGCACATCACGACAACTACGCTCTACTGGCCCTCTACGACGCCGTCGCCTTCGATAAGGCTATAACCAGAGCGTCGGCACTGGTGTCGAGCGCAGACACTCTGATGGTCGTCACTGCAGACCATTCGCATACACTTTCATTCAATGGTTACACCAAAAGAGGAAATTCGATCTTCGGATTAGCCGGCAATGACTCCAAGTCTAAGCCTTACACAACACTGATGTACGGAAACGGCCCGGGATTTCAAGAAGTGAGAGACGACCCGTCGACTGTTGACACGAGTTAGTCGCCAATACTTTCGAGTATTTCAATGTTTTTATCGAATGTTTGTATTGCAGCCAAACCCCAATACAAGTCCTTAGCAGCGGTTCATTTGGAGAGTAACGCACACGGAGGGGAGGACGTGGGTCAGTCATATATTCTATATATTTATTCCAATTGTTTATTTGATTTCTTAGATTAATTTTGAGTTATAAACCCTAATTATAAACAAATTGACCCATAGCTGCATACAGTGTCGGCCCAATGGCTCATCTACTGCAAGGAACTCAAGAGCAGCCATACATAGCACATGTCATTGCATTCGCCGCTTGTATTGGCGACTATAAGACGGAACCGCATTGCGGACGACAGTCCCGACACACATCTGGATCACATCAGACACTCGTCGATCAAAATCTCTTCACTTTTTGTTTATTAATTTTCTTATTCAAAGCCTTTAGTTATTTCGCCAAAAGTCTTAATATTAAAAGTTTTTAAAAGAAATTTATGTCTAACGTCTAGATTATGATAATTAAAATTAAATCATTTTCTCAAAACTGTTATCTATTCTTAATTGCATTAATTTCATGCTATCTATTGATTCGATTTAAGTGCAAAACAATTAAATGAAAATTTAATATTTAAAAGTACCCTAGATAGTATTTCAATTAAAATGAAATACGTTTTTTGAACTTAAGGTAAGAATAAAAATAATGAGTCATTTGATTCTTAAAGATTTTAATTCAAAATTTTAATCCAAATATTGGATTTTTATGTCAACTCTTCAATTAGTAATCATTAAAAATGTTTTACATTTAATGTAATCATAATTTACAAACGATTCGCAATTTACAAGAGAAATGTCGATTAATTTTCTAATGTTTTGAATATATAATAATTGAAAAAAAGATTCAAAACTTCAAATATAATGAAACGAATAGTGATTAAAGAGATTAAAAAAGTAATGAAATGTAAAATTAATTAAAAAGAAAAACATCGAAGAATTCAAAGCAAATTCAAAAAAATATATTAGAATATCACAAACGATTGCAATAAATGGGAACAAAATTAATAAATTCCTAAACTATCACTGAATTGAATTAAAACACATTTTTAATAATTAACAAAAGCGATGATTCGAATGTCTGAACTAAATGACAATCAATGGTAAGAAATATATATTTTTTATTTTTACATAATTTCTATATCTCTTAAACGAATTAATGGTTTAGCGATTGACTTAAAAAGAAAAGGCTTTGATATACCATTCGGGAAGAATCTGGAAATCTCCCGGTTCTACGAGTCGGGTGCAGGTTATGTCCTTCTGGGGCTGAAACGCGAACTGATAGACAACGTTCGGGTCGTCGATAGTCACCATCTCTTTAACGTAAGACAAGAATTTGTTTAGAAAATTCAAACAAACATTTGCGGACCAGAACTCGACGGCCAGTTCGGGAAAACCGTCGATTCGAAGCGCTTCCAACTCTTTAACCACATGTTTATTGTCTTTATAACCGCAATAAATGGTGGGAACGCCGACCAAATACGACTGCGCCCACCACTTGAGCAGCTTTTGTTTAAGGAAATGGCGGTAATGGTCTTCCTTTGCCATCACTTTCGTGGTCTTGAGCTCAACGAAGTTGGTGAGAGTGCCGGGTTGTTCCCTAACGTTCGGCATAACGCAGTCCAGTTCGGCCCCGAAGACCAGCGAATGCGACAGCCGTTCAGTCATAAGCCGAGAGCGCATAACCGCGCAGTACTCGTGATGGTCCGGATCGAAGTCGTTCGGGTCGGGCGGGATGTTCGGGTCATAACTGGTCAGATACTGCTCAAACCGGAAGCCCCCGAAAGACAATTTGTTGTAGTAGTCGTCGGGCGGAGGGTATGTCTCATGAAATTGACACAAATATATAGTTCCCCTGAATTTGGTGGCGCAGATGACCCACCGCTCCAGGTTCTCGTAGGCAGTGGTCATCAGTTTGGCCAACACTCCCCGATAGCACACGAAGTCTGTGTGCAGTTCTCTCGGCACGAGTTCTCCGCTAACCATAAACTTCTTGCGATTCAATGAAACCCATTTCAAGAGTTCATCGATTTTAGTGTTCGAGGGTTTCCCCCAATGGATGTCCCGAACCATTTCGTAGCCGTGCGTCAGGTCTAGACTCACCTGACAGATGGCGGGCGGGATGTGGAGGTACTTGAGCTCTGAGGCGTCGTTGATGTAGAGGCGGTCATCGCTTCGGGAACTGATTTTCAGCGAATATTCTCCGATTTTCATCGGTTGGCGAAGAGTGGCCTTCGAGACGAGCATTCCGTTCGTGTCGATTGGCATTGGCTTCAAATCCGTCACTTTCTTCACATCGAATATTTCGGACCAAAGCTTCGAATCGATGCCATTCCTCGCCTTCTCGACACTCGATGTCGACGACACCCGAACAGCGCTCACCAGCTCTTCGACCTCTGACGGAGACATCTCGTGGTAGGGCTTCGTCGGCTTCTCCTCAGCTGTGCCGCTCGTCTCCGAAGTCTTCTCTTCATTCCATCCGTTCTTCTCATTGTTGTCATTCGAATCAGGTTTGAGTCGTTTGGCTAAACGCGGATCCATTGCTTCGCTTCAGATCTGATACCACTTTGCGGTCAATAGTCACTCCTTTCGGTCACTTTATATGAGTCGACAATCGATTGTCTTGTGTTGGCATCGATTCAATCAATCAATTAATTATCGAAAATATATTTTGTTTTCATTGCAATTAGCGCTCAATTCATGGATTTCTTGAATTGGATTTCAATGAAAATGCATTCGTTTTGTGTTTAGGGATTGTGTTCTAAATATAAGTATTAATTGAAAAGTATTTCTCAAAAGTTTGCATTTTTTCGCATATTTTTCTTTTTCAAACTTTAAGTTATTTTATTTTAAATTAATTTTTTACTTAAAAGTTGTTTACATTTTTACCCGACTCTAAATTAACTACAATTAAGTGAAAATTCAAGTGGATAAGTAATAATAATTTCATCAGTTTTAAATAATTGATCCCTTATTTGAAAACAATAACAAACATAAGCAATGTGATAGATGAGATTTAATATAATAGATTTAATTGCTATTTATTTATAAATTATTATTATATATAAAATAATTTTTTTATTTTATAAATAAATTAAAAC
>JAQIYC010000560.1:0-12926 GCA_034699545.1 Porobelba spinosa
TAATTTAGCTTAATTTAGTCTTAATTTAGTTAAAAACCGGTTAAATCTGGTTTAAAACCGGTTTTCGGGAACAAAATTGCGTCATTTTTTGCTGGAATTTAGTAATTTTGGCGCGAAATTTTTTGAGCTGACCCCCCCCCCTTGGATTTTGAGAAATAATGAGTCATTTACCCCTACCTGACTCAGTCTGGCCAACCCTAAATGAACTACAACTGAACATTGAATTTTAATGACTTTAATGAAACAGTAAAAACGTGACCAGGTCAGTTTCTAAATTTATTCGTTAATAAAATTATTCAAATTTTCAGAGCTTTAATAACTCTTTTAATGAAATATAAGTCATCCGGTCAAATTATATCTATTTCATTATAACTATTAATTAGGGGTAAATTTTATTAAATAAGTGTAATATATTCTATTCTAAAGCCTTCAAAATAGTGGCACTCGTGCCACTTGAAAACACCCACCTATAAATACAGTAATTCGAAATCCGAATGTTTCCATGCAATTTTAAACACTTTGATTGATAAACTCAATTACTAAACTCAATTAGAAAGTTGGAAATTTTATTTTTTAAATTCGCAATTATTTTCTCAATTTTTGATTAAAATGTAAACTTTCTTTTATTAATTACTAATTTTGTAAATATTTTTTTAAAAATTATAATGTGCTGCTCTATGACATACAATAAACAATTAAAAATGAGCAGATTTAATTTTTTGAAACCAATGAATATATCAAGTTATATATAGTGTTGTAAATTTGGTAATTTCTGGCAATAGTTAAAATCAAAATTGCCCAATTGGCAATTTCAAAATAAATATCTTAGAAAATCTAAACATTTTATTAAATTTTTACTATTAATATTGTTTATATTAACTTATTTTGAAATACAATCAATTAGGTTCTAAATTAATTTAATTTTGCTAATTTTATGTTTAATACATTATTTTAATTTTATAATATTTGAATAATACTGTATATTGCTAAAACATATAGAATATAGATTTTTGCTATTTCTGGCAGCTTTTGAAATTGCCAGAATTTAACAACACTAGTTATATAAAATGTTATTAGGTTATAAAAACACAAGCAGATTTACGTGGGTATTTAAGATAACCTAGCTCTGGTTAAATCATTTCTCAGCATTCATTCTTTTGATATTATAATTAGTTATAATTTACTATAACTTTCAAATGAATTTTTTAAATGCATATCAAATGAATGTTTATTTTTGAGTGCGCTTGCTCCAGTTAAGTTGCGCGATTTTATTGTTAAGTTCAAAATATAACCTTGCAATATTTTAATCTAAACTCTACTCAATTAAAGGAGCAAGACAACATAAAACCATCAAACTGAGTCAAAAATTAAGTTAAGAATACAAACTTGTCTCTGAGCACATTACTAATAAGTTATTAGCTATGGCTCTAAAGATTGAATTACGGAGTAATGGAATGATTGAGAATCGCTTCGCATATATAGACTTATAAATTATAATTAATAAAATCGGAAATAATTGTTATAATCGAATCGAGGCTTACATTGAGCGCCGGATTTGTCCATATCTTTAAGCGAATTGAAACTGCCTTTGAGGCCATAGACGTCGATTTGGTCGCCGAACGTGACTTCATGTATCACATGAGTCATGTCTATGCTGTCGGGTTGGCTTTTGGCCGAGTGGGTGGACACGTGGAAGTTGCCGGGCACCTTGTTGATTTTGAACTTGCCTTCGAATCGACATCCGATTCCATTATTTATCACAATTTTGTCGGTATTCTCGACGAACCCGACTTCATGTCTGCCGTTCTCGTCCTGAATGTCGAGTCCAATCACTAAATATATAAGATTTAGTCGATTCACATATCTATTGTCAAATCAATACAAACCGCCACAAGAAAGTTGTGGTAAAGATATGTTGAGTCGCACTAGTATTTTATCGCTGTCTACAGCGTTAGCGTTGTCTACAAATAATTCACTCGTTCTGTAAATTTATGATAAACTAAATTAAATACAAAGTCTCAATCAATTAATTAAATACATTCACTAAAAATCATATAATAGCCATTAATACTCTCTCTATAGATGTTAATGAAATACACCGAAAGTTGTCTCACAGTATACGACATAAACCGACAAATGTTGACAATTTAGTTATAAATTCAAAATAGTCGTAAATAACTGATGACTTAAAGTATTATTTTTATTGTTGTTTTGTATTAAATTCGTCTAAATTCTATGCAATCGGATGAATATATACCGAAAAGTATAGACAAAGAAGAGATAATAAAAATTATATTAAATTCTCTTTAATTTAATTGATGTTTAAAGTTAATAAATTTTGTGAAAATTAATTACTGAATGCAAAAAAGTATTACCGTTTTACCTGGCTTACAATTGCATGCAATTATAAGTCATTTTGGGACAAATTGAATTTTTAAAAATGTAGTGCAATTGTACCTAGGTATAATTGCACCCCTGATCAAGAATTGACATACACTTGCGTGCAATTATATCTAAGTTTTTACATGTTTTTTCTGATTTGATACTGAATTCAATACAATTTAGAACAATTGAATTTAAAAAACAAAAATTGAAACATTTATAAACAGATGTGTCGAGGGTGGGCCGACTCAATGGGTTAGGGATTAGTTAGGGTATAAACTAAAACGTTATCTTTTTATTTATTTAATGGTTTTTAAACTAAATTAAGCAATTTAATTGAATTTAGACTGAATTTTTCAAGATTTAATTAATATAAACTATATTTAGTAAGAATTAAACAAAACTTAAACAAAAGATTAGGTGAAAATGTGTTAAGACTACAAATCTTTCATGTAACGCTTGTCACATTAGAGAAGCTTAGGTTCAAATTTTCTAAACCAGAGAATTTTAGGATATTTATTACTGTTTAAAGCTTTAAAAACATTTTGTTTTAAGAAATACTTATTAATTGTGAATATTAAAATATAAAAATTTTGTCAACATTTGGTTTAAAATATACTGCAATTGTACCTAGATACAATTGCATGCCATACTAAGCCAGGTAAAACGGTACTCAAATGAGTCAGAATTGATGTGAAAACGAATGAAAAGCAATTCATAAAAAATAATTATCAATTCATCAGTTTTATTGAGCCGTTAATGCATTCATTGTTTGCTTTTGTTGATAACATTTACACAATTTAATTAATAAGACTTTTAAACCCTTTTTAAGGCTTGTGTTTCAAAAGTGGACGTATAATGCAAATGATAGGTTTTAAATTTAAGTAGGTATAACAGGGCAGTCAAAAATAGTATCATGGTATAACATGGTTAAATTTAAGATTAAATGTTCTCAACTACATTCTTAATTATAATTTTAAAAAAATTCTCATCAATACAGTCTACTGTAAACTAATTTTATGAATTCAAAGTTTAAAAGTTTAACATTTCTAAACAAATAAAACTGTGAATAAATATAAGACAAATCGTTTCCAGCAAAACATCAGTCGCTGCCGATTGCCAGCTTAGCCCCAATTCGGGATCAATTGTTAAATACTAATAATATATACAATAAAATGTCAAATTCAAGCAATTCTTACGTTTCGGTTGATATAAATGCAAACAATTCGGAGATAAAGAGAAACAGAATTAGAGTCAAACAGCAGATCGAGATGAGAGCTCCGGTTATTGTTGGCTGCAATCAGGCAATCAGTTTAGTTGATATGTTATTCACTTAATTACTATTAAACCCAAATTTAAACCCAACCGTACCCCAGCTCACCTGAGTCAAATCCTTGGGTACTTTTCTGTATAGATCTAATCTATAACCACAAGAAGAAAAAACAAGTTTTAGTTCGAATTATGAAAAATTTTGCCACAAATTTGCAATTTAAACTTTAACCGGAATTTAACTAGATGCAGTTCTTTTTAAAATAAGTGAATTAATTCAAAAATTTCAGAATTACTCAATACATAGACTTAGCCAATGAGGGGGTCCAGGTCTAAAAACCACCCTGGCCTCTGACCCCCTAGGATTATTCTCAAATATAGAAAACAGATAAAAATTTTTAATGTAATTTATGAAAGCTAAATTCATTTAAAATGGCTTTATTTGCATTTCCTAGGATTTGGCCAAAAAATAAGTCACTTTTTAAACTCATATCGCAAACTGCAGTCAATGCTAACATTTGTAATCAACTAATCAAACAATTAATTCAATTTCAAATTGTTGGTCGAAAAGCCGACACTTGATTCTGACAGTCAGTTCATTGCAATTAATTTCCGATTTATACAAAAAACATAAAATAATATAAATTAGTGTTAAATACCTGCGAACGTCAAAAGACATCATAAACTGTATTTAATACTAATAAATGACAACAATTTCAACAATAATGACAATATGTTTTGTCAACTTTTGATTAATCAACAATCAGTACACGTGTTTGAGTTAATCACTAAATGTAAAAGTGAAGCAAATGTTTACTCAAATATTAAAACTACTTTCACTCAATTCGACGCCAGTAGAGGTCACTTTCACTCGTAGTTTCGATATTCTTACCATAAGAATCTTACCTGTGTAATATCTTCTGTAATAAAAACTTAGAAATTTAATATAAAATATTTAGTAAATATAATTACTAAATATTACTATTAATTAGTAAATAGTAAATTGTTGCAGTGCTCGATTCTACACAATTTTGCCCAATTTGCCCGATTCTGCTCGAGTTTGTCCGATTTACCCGATTATACCGATCTGCCCGATTTTGTCCTAATTTTAAAAAAGCAGTAACACTTACTTTACCCAAATTTGCCCTAAAAATACAAAAAATACTGGTTAAAATAAATACGGCATGTTACATTTTTTATAATTTAATTTTTACAAATATATTAATTTTGCTTACAATTTACCCTTATTTTAAATTATAATTTTAAATTATTTTAAATAATAATGTTGTTTTTTTAATTAATTGCCAGCTAAATCAATAATTTTGTTACAAAAATCTTTGCTGCCTAAATCTGCTGAATTTCTATAATTTTATAATTATTAATTCGAGGGGGGGAGGGGGAGGGGCGATTTGCCCCTCTGAATTTTAACATTCTTGCTGCCCGAACTTTATTGCAGTATTCAGTTAATTACAGTTAATATTATTATTTTTTTAAAGTGTTTCTTAAAGTAAAAATTTGTTTTTAATTATCAAAATAATTATGTTAAAATACCACTGTTTAATAAGATCATTTGTATTATTAATTAGAAATGCGCAAGGTCGGCTAGGTCAGGGTGAATCGGGTAGGGTAAAATTGCACATTTTTACCAAAAAATCTTATGTGAAGGACGATCAGGTAGGTTATACTCCAAAAGTGCCATTGCGGTTATTTTTGGGAGCTAAACCGCCATTTTTGTGTGGCAAGGCACCAAACAATTTGACAACTGGCAACCTCAAGGTACCTCAACCAAGAACGGAGGGGTGTATAATATTGGTTTTTTCAAACTCAGGGAAAATAATGGGCTGATTCCCTTGCGCATCCCAGTTCCATAAGATTAGGGTTTCTAAGGCTAGGAAAATAGCGAGTATTTTTCAAATATTTGCCTGGGCATGGACTCTATCCGCTAGAGTGGACTGACTTTATTCAAAAGTCGTTATTTTGCATAAAATGCATTTTAAGCACTATTTTCTATTTTGCGCATAAATTATGTTAAAATTTAAATAAATTTAGTTAATTTAAATGGATTTAACCTAAATTTATCCACAAGTTATGTTATTAAAAATAATCTTTAAAATATTTGAATTTTAGACATAGATTTCAAAATAAACATTATTTTTAGATAAAAATTCTAAAATTTTTCTCAGATGCAAAGAACGGTTATTTGACTTTTCGTGTCTGAGATGGAACGTCTGTTTGAAATTTGTTAAATCAGCGGGTATTTTCCTAACCCCCACCCCCTCTCTGCACACTTATAATCCTAATCAGACATTCAAATTGAAACAAAACTTTTTTCATTTGTAATTTAGTTAACTCTTAAATAATATAAACACAAAATGCTTAATATAAGTAAATGTATTATAAAACACTTAATTTATTTTATTTTTCAAGCTTTTAAAAAACGAGTTAAAATAAATATTTAAACAAATGTTTGTGGCTAAATTTTTAAGCTTAAGGTTTGCTTTAAAAAACATGTTATATTTTTAGTAAGTTTACAATTTTGATTTTAAAAAAAGATTTGCATTTGTGTTTTACAATTTAAATACATTAATAATACTGTACATTATATTTATTAAATCAGTTTTAATTAATATTAAAATAACAAAATCTTTTTCAAATAACTAAATAATAAAAATAATAATTCGAAAAATATATAACGCATTAAGGGCTTAAATTTTTAAAAAACCAAATTTAAAAATTCATTTTCATTAAAATTAATTTAATTGAAAATAAAATAACATTTCATTGAGTCGACACGACTCATGTAAATACCTTTAAATATAACATATTTTGACCGATATTTTGATCAAAAATTAGGTCAAACGAAGAGTTTTCACTCTTTTAGTTCTATTTTTAAATTTTTTCTAATGCCGTATAATAATGAAAATTTATTTATAGAAAAATTTAAACTCATTTAATATTTTGTTCCGGTCTTTAACTGAAATCATTTGTTCGGTTTAATTATTAAAATAATTAACTATTGATTGCAACGTAAATATGAAGATTAGTTTGTATTCACTCTGAAGTAGCAATAGTTTCGCTTATTTTAATTGACATAAATGTTTAAATATGTTGAAAATTATTTTATTAGAATTTAGAAATTTAAGCTAAATGTCAGATCAATGTTACTTCAATTATTGCAACTTGTTCATCGAACAAACCGGAATTTTTAAAACATAGATAAAATCAAACAACAAAACAAATACTAATGCATTTATTTAATATTTTGTCAATTCGTTTAAATGTTTAATTTATTATTCAATACTAATAAATGCTATTAACGACAAATTGATTTGTTAGCCATATTAGCCATATTCAGAAGTGGCATAAATGAATTTAGTATTAAATGCAACAATCAATTTGAAATTTTAACAAACTTTTTGCTCAAAAACATATTCGATTTGTATAATCAAAATCAATATTTTGATTGTTTGTGTTACAAGTACTGGATAGGACAAACTTGGTGAAATTATTGTGCTGAATTTGATTGTGACATGTTTAAAATAATAATATTTATGATAAATATTGGTATGACTTGAAAATTAGGTTTAAATTTGATACTGTTTTTAATTATTAAATTGAAAACATTCGGATTGTATAAGAGTTGCTGAAATATAATTTTCATTCGTATGACTGGTATTTATTTTTGCCTATTGTTGGGTCTTTTGAATATTTATCAAATTTCCATAATTTAGTCAATTTCTGAATTTCTGATCTTTTCAAACATTAGTTTGAGTTAAGAATATTATAAAAGCGTTTATATTAATGTAAATCAAATAAAACTAAATTACGATTGAATTGAAAATATGCGAAACGTAGTGTACAATTGTAAAGCTTAAAACCCAACCTATAGTTGGGTTGAGTTTGTTGTTATGCTTTGATTCGATCGTTATATCGATTTCGGATCATTTAATCTAAACTTCTTCACTCGACTCGAGTATCAAAACTTCTCTCAAGACTTTCACAACACATGCTCTCAACAGCACAACAACGGCTTAAGAGACAGTTCGAGACCTACTTTCGATTACTATTTGTTTAATCAATTTTTTCTAAATTAAAACTTTTAAATCAAATGAACAATTAATGGAAAATATGAACCATTTTGTAAAACTACTATTTCAACCACTCATTGCAGTGACGGGTGAGGTGTTTGTGCGGACTGTTTGCTCGCGTAGGTCCGGATGTGACGGTGCGATGAGGCCGAGTGCTGAGAGGGAGAGAGGAGAGAGAGTGCGCAGAGCGTAGACACACAAACATATTGAAGGCATTCATTCATTTGCTTTTGGATTCATTCATAATATTTGAGGTCCGGTAGAGAGTGTCTGCGTTACTCTGCCTGTGCTTTACAACCATTACAACCATAACATTGGAAATATATTTATCAATGAATACGCATTTGCAGCTGTTGTGTAGAGCAGGTCTTGTCTTTGCCAATGAAACCAATGAAAACTTTACTATATTTACGATTTAAATAACAAAACATTCATTCAATGACTATATGTGTCGGCAATTGTTGTATTAATAAAAGTAATAAAAAGAGTATTTATTTCAATCAATCGATTTGTTCATTGATTTAATGCCCGCTTCAAAGCCAAAGCGTAATAAAAGTCTTCACCGAAAAGATCAGCTAATCGTTCGCTCGTCTGTCCTCACAATGATGTCAACCGGTTTACTACCGATTACTGCCGAAAGCCTTCGACAACTGCTGGACCTCGTGCTGGCCAGTGATCCCAAGTCGTCGAACGTTCTCATTGTCGACTGCAGACCATTCCTCATATACAACGAAATACATATTGTCAAGTCAGTCAACATCCACTGCCCGGCCATTCTTAGGTATGTTAGCGCACCCGACGCCACACATCCATTGCCGCTCTACCGCCCATTGTTCGACTCAGCGCTTATTCATTACTAATTTGATTCAATGTTTAGGCGAAGAACTGGTAATCGATTGCCGTTCAAAACGATAATACCTGACGAACACATCAGAGACGGACTGTTGACTGACTTCTATTACCCGATTGTGTTATACGAAGAAACAGATTTGGTTTCAGATTCTATCGGCTCATATGTGGCCAAATGTCTGCAATTAGAGGCCGGCGTCAAGACTGTCCACTTTCTCGAGGGTAAGCGCGCCTTCCGTTTCTTCATTTATCAAACATTACTCTATCGTTACTATAATTAAAGTTTCGATTCATTCAATCGATTGTTTGCTGTTTAAGATATAATTTAATTGATTTTTGTATTTATCATAAGTTTATCACTAATTATGCGAATAAAATGAATGCAATCATTGTTAGTACGAGTGCTTTATTACTGCGTTAGGTATTGAGGTATTGAACAGCACTCGTCTAATCTATACGATTACAACTCATCGCTATCTTACTGTAACTTCCAGTCAAGTCGAAAGTCTTATTTAAATCTAGACTTAAGTTATTTCTCTATTAAAATAGCGTTTATATTACATCTACTGTTGAGAACGACTTTTTCGGGTTATGCCCGCAATTGCCCGCTTTATCGCTATATGTGAAGAATGTACTACTGATCCATATATTTGATAACTTAGTGGAAATGTTGTCTTTTAGATATTATAAAAGGTATTATAGATTAGACAACAATTTATTTATTAAAGAAAATTCCTGTACGAATTACTACCGGTGCACAGGTTCTATTTCATATCTAAACCAGGTCTGTCCCTTTGCCTACATTACATCAATAGATGCCTTTGTTGTGATAGAAATACATTTCTATTCTTCATATCGCTTCACACACTTGAACTCATTGTGACTTAATTTTAAAACAATTTTAGAATCTTTCGGTTTATTTCTGTTTCTATTGTTAATCTTAAACATAAATAAGTTTTTTTATTTTAAAGAAACATATGATTATATATTTGTTTAGTCGCAAAACAGTTGTGCAGTTTATGTAAATGATTGTGAAATACCAATGCAAGAGTATATACAGTATATACAGTATTTACAGTACTACTGTATATATTCGAACAATACTGTATTGCGAAAGGTTAATTATTTTCATTATTATAAATAAAGAGCTAAAAATAAAACTTTAAATTAAAACATAAATTTCTTTCAATTAATTTGAAGCCCGTATTCAAATATATCATTAATCTAGTAATTAATAATATTTAATAATTTATTAATATTTAAAAAATTCATCTTTTGTAGTTTTCATATAGTCATTATTAATATTACTATTAAATATTAATAAAGCAATTTTTGTATCGGTAATACATGAATGGACTTGCTTGTTATGATAAAAGCATATTGTTGCTAAATAACTTCAAATGTAAATAGTTTTTATTGTTAAATAATAATATTATTAAATTTACTAATGACTAAATTAAAATAAATTTGTTTTAAATTTATATTTTAAGTCTTAAAGTAGTTTCGAAATTATTTTTATCAAAATTGTGCGGATCTTTGAATTAATTGTTTGGAATTGACGTAAATATTCTATAAAAGTATTACTTTTCCGCTTTTATTCTATTTTACTGCAGTTTTTAAACTATTTATTCTCTAAATACCATTAAACTATAATTTTTTAATAATTATACAAATTTTAATATTATAATATCAAATACCCTGTATACTAGTATAATAGTAGAGTATTTCGATAATTATTTTAACTATTGATGTTATAATTATTAAAAGTATCGCTTAATTTAAAACTATTAATTCTAACAATTGTTACAAATATATATTAATATGAATTAATGTTTAATAATTTAAAGCTAACTAATTTAATAGTGTTATAACAAAAAGGCGTAAATTTTGAATAAGAAATAAAAGTCTGAATGAATTGCTCTAATAGTAAATAGTTAGCGAATGTCGTTCTTCTGTTTGTCGAAGATTTAGTTCAAACAAATTGGCAAAGATTTGAATGAAATGAACTTGTACAGTTTGTTCAGTTTGTTCAGTACAGTTGTATTTTACAACTGATATTACATTTCATTCTGAAGTCACAAATTGACGCAACGCTCGCAACGATTGCAGAACAAAGATTAGAATTATTTCAATAAAAATATAATTGATTTAATAGTCGGCATAATTGGCTGATTTAGTAGTATTGGCAGAAGACGTCGCACACCCACTCAACTCAAATAAGACTTGAGTTGGTTTGAGGGCCGATCACTATTTGTCCTTCGCTTCGGTATGCCATCACTCTATAGGAGTGTGCGGAGAGTGAGCACAGGCTCAACCGTTGCCTGATTTCACAATACATTTCCGGTTGAGCCGAACTGTTCGCTTTTTATGTATAGCATATCCATATATCCATTACTTCAACTTTTTAACAAAAAATCTAAACTTATTGTCGATTTCTTTAGATTATTTTGAATAAAGTTTTTTCTCTAAAACAGATTTTCTGCGCGAAAATCGTCAATCATTTAAGCGCTAAAAAGTGTATATTTTGTTAAATAAAGTCTCTTTAAGTGAGAATATTGTTTCGCGACAATACCTAAACTACGGCTCTTCCGTACTTCCTGTCAAACAATTATTTTTATTTGGGGAGAAATTTCCTCATTTTAGCAATTGGTTCGTCAAATAGCAACACATTCGACAAATATCTACTCCTGAGTCCTGTTTGTGACCACAAAGTGCTTTCGCTTCAGATTTAGCGATCTTTGTGTTTAAAGAAATCATTGAACACATCGAACACAAACAAACAGTTTTGAACACATTTTCCACAATTCGTGCTTTAGTTAAATACAGACATAACCAATGGAGGTCTAGGTTTGCAAACCCCTGCGGAAAATTTTTTTTCTGACCCACCCTATAATTTTGCCCGACGATAGGACCCTCGTTAAAAATTCGGTTTAAAATTACTTGTTTTAAGCCACAGTCTGGACCCCTCCTAGGATTTTGAACAAAAAGTTGTCATTACCTATGGCTGGACCCCTCCCCCTCCCCTACCGACCAAGTCTGGTTATATCTGGTTAAATATATTTTCTCAAACACTTTATTGGTTACAAATCATGACTCATCGGTTGAATTTTGTCTGTTTTGCTCGGATCAGATTAAGATTATTGATTTAAAATATAAGTACATTTCAAAAAACCTGTGATTAATGGCATTTTGGCAATGATTTTATGATTATTTGTAAGATATGTCTCATTAGACTCGATTGGCTTAATCGGACTTTTCGATTGAAATTTAAATTACATTAATTTTTTAATACATAAAAATTGCACCAATTTAAGTAATTAATAATTATATACGAAAAGTGAATGAAAAGTTTTGAAATTAATCTCAAACGGAAATGCTGATAAATTAAAACCATTTTTACAAATATGAAATTGAATCCATGCCAATTTTTATAATAAATACTCTTTAGAAATATTTTCTTTCGAATTTTTAGAAAATAGAGTTTTTATTATTATTTGCGTATTTAAGTCAATTGAGTGATTAAAGACTTAATTTTTAGAAAAGATAGAATTTTATTAATAAATTAATTCTGGTTCGTTTAAAAAAAAGTCGATTTAATTTTAATTATTTACTATATAGAGCTTAATTATTTGTTTTCTATTAATTTTGATTATTAAACAGTAATTTAAATATTGTTTTTATTATTTAAATTTTAATTATAAATTATTTTTAGTTTTAAATAAATAATTAAATATAAAAGAATTCATAAAAATATGACAATATAGGGTTACAATATGTTTAGAATAAATATAAATTATATCGAAGTTTATGTCAAATACTTTTGATCGCATAATAAGCGTAAAACTGAGCGCCGAATAGAGAAATATGCGAATCGGTTAGTGTTGTCGAGTGTTGTGTCGAAGCAATCAATCGATTGAATCGACACTCCATTCAATGTCCAGATCATTAATTCTATGAAACAGATCCTTTTGTGAGCGATCGACCAAATCTATTGTGTTTTAGTGGTTGACTAAATGTTTTCTACTCTTGTATTTATTTTATGAGTTTAAAGAGTTGTGAATCTGTCTGTCATTGACTGTATTGCACACATCCGTCAAATATATTCCATTCAATAAATCATTAATTCTTTGTCTATTGTTTGTGAAAGACCTCCAAAATAATAAAATGATGAATAGAATCAATAAATTAATTTATTTTAAATTAAAAAATATATCAACAATTGTATTTTCTGTTTGTATAAAACAGTTGACCTAGCTTAATATTAAATCTAAACTTTGTAATCCGGTTTAGTTTGTATTTAATAATTTATTAATAATAAGATAGTTTTTAAAATAGAAT